>JARQZK010001519.1:290000-415910 GCA_030704885.1 Cynegetis impunctata | reverse complement strand
AATATACTCACGCAAACTATTGATGAAGAAACAAAAATACTTTCCGCCAATAAAATATGTGCCTAATTTGTGAGTAAAGCAAAAATCTTTTGTAACAGACTATCGAAAAATAACGTTAAAACAATTTGTACAAATAAAAGAAACTTGAAGTAATTCTTGGTCAATAATAAAGAAAAATCTAACATCGGAGAAAACAGTGGTATTTACAAAATATTTTGCGACGAATGTCCTGCTTTCTATATTGGACAGACAGGAAGGAATATAAATATTCGTGTTTAAGAACATAAAAAGTCAATTTTACAAAACAAAAATACCACTGGCTTCTCTGAACATTGTATAAAATTCAATCACTTCCTGGATTTCAACAAAACCAAATTGTTACATTCAGGTGACAAAGGAAAACGCCTTGACCTTCTTGAAATTCTCTAAATAGGTTCCGCCCATAATAGTCAATTACCCCTTGTCAACGAACAAATTGATTTTCAGGTATCACCTTTGCTTTTGTCTGTTTTATAAATTAGGATGCAATACTCTCCTGTAGTCAGTCTTGATAATGAGTTCATAACTCGAAACATGTCGACTTTTCGTTACTGCTAAATACAGTATCTAAATATTTTTTTTTTATATTGTGAAACATAAGCCAAGTGTTTTTATTTTAAAGTTTATACTTTATTCTTTATGATGTTTCACCAAGTGATGTGCGAGAATTGAATCTCAGTTATATATTTATTCGTTTTCACATATTATGTTTCCTATTTTCTTTTGAAGTTTACCGCTCAAAATGGAAACCGGCGACAAGTAGGAACAGTCAAAATTTGTTGCCGGAAATTAAAGGAATTTTAAGGAACATTTTCGGAAACCCGCAACAGCAACAAAAACGTTTCTCTGGTGAAACTGTAGCTTAAGAATAATCGCACATAATCAAATAAGTTTCCTGAAGACTTCAAATTCGATGTGATATTCACAATAAAAATTATAGGACAGAAGTTTCATTTCACAAATTCATACAGCATTTTCATTATGCCAACATCCCAACTAAATTTCGAGAAAGAAATTTCTAAAATCCAAGACACGATTATATAAAACATGCGTTCATTCGATTCAAATTCACCGAGTTAAATTAGCGTATAAGACAATACCAATTACAATCAATAAAAGTATTCAACGACGAAAAATGACGTTCGCTTTCGTAACTGGATTGAGCAGAATAAATTTCAGACAGCCAAAGTGTGAAAGGTCAGTCAACGGCGACATAAAAACTCATATTGTATAAGTTTGAATATCAATCGATTTTCCGCAGCTGGAATTCCAGCAAACAACATTCTATACAAAATGGGATGAATTATTAATGAAATTGAATTTCGGATTCATTATCAACAGATGTTATCTATTATATAACTATTATATATATATTATATATATATATATATAAATATATATATATATATGTATATGTATTGCTATATGTATCTGTATATGTATAATGGTATTAGTGTAATATGTATATGTATATGTATATGTATATGTATATGTATATGTATACTGTATAATGTATATGTATATGTATATGTATATGTATATGTATATACTGTTATGTTATATTGTATATGTATATGTATATGTAATGTTATATGTATATGTATATGTATATGTATATGTATATGTATATGTATATGTATATGTTATATTATGTATATGTATATGTATATGTATATGTATAATGTATATGTATATGTATATGTATATGTATATGTATATGTTATATGTATATGTATATGTATATGTATATGTATATGTATATGTATATGTATATGTAATACTGTATATGTATATGTATATGTATATGTATATGTATATGTATATGTATATGTATATGTATATGTATATGTATATGTATATGATGTATATGTTATATGTATATGTATATGTATATGTGTATATGTATATGTATAGTGTATATGTATATGTATATTGTATATATGGTATATGTATATGTATATGTATATGTATATGTATTGGTATATGTATATGTATATGTATATGTATATGTATATGTATGTTATATTATATATATAATATATATATATATATATATATATTATATATATATATATATATATATATATATATATATATATATATATATAATATATATATATATAATATATATATATATATAAATATATATATATATATATATATATATATATATATATATAGTATATGTATATGTATATGTATATGTATATGTATACTGTATATGTATATGTATATGTATATATATATATATATAATATTATATATATATATAATATATATATATATATAATATATATATATATATATAATATTATATATATATATATATATATATATATATATATATACATATACCATATACATATAGATATATATATATATATATATTATATATATATATATATATATATATATATATATATTATATATATATTATATATATATATTTATTCGAATTGTTGTTGCCTGTGATCTATTTTTAATCTCTTGATAATTATTAGGAATAACAGGCTGGTTGAATCTTAAAAAACTCGATTTTATTAAAAAGTTGACGTTTCACTATGATATTCGTAATTGAAATTTCTTTGACATTTATTGATTTGAAAAATTTTTTTATCTTCCGTATCAGAGGATTTTGTTTGTTGTACTATTTTCATCTTCAAATTTTCAATCCAATGCTTGGCTACGCCGTTCTGATGAGGACCAAAGAGTCCGAAACACGTGTCAACGGCTGCTTCCATATAAACGTGCTATACCGATAATTCTACTCCACATCTTTAATGTTTTCTCATGACTAATTTCTTTGTTGTTAGATAAATAGTACCCTATTATTTTTATTTTCAAACATTATGTAGGTAAAGGTTTCTTTGGTTTTCCTTACCATCTAATGATAACAATTTTGAATGTTAATATTAGACTGAATAGCATATAATAAATAATTAGCAAGACAAAGCAGCCTTGTCTTTTCAAAAAAATTTTTTCAAATCAATAAATGTCAAAGAAATTTCAATTACGAATATCATAGTGAAACGTCAACTTTTTAATAAAATCGAGTTTTTTAAGATTCAACCAGCCTGTTATTGCTAATAATTATCAAGAGATTATATATATACGAGGTATGGCAATTTGAAACCCGGAATCGGCCGATATCTCCCGAACTAAACACACCAGCCGGCACGTTCTGGTCTCGTTCGAAAGAGGGGACTCTTCAGTAGTACCAGTTAAATTTTGAACGCGGTATCACGTTTAGTTTGTGTTTCCCGCGTGTTTTTGTAAAGCAAGGTTTTTTCTATACGTCGCGAAAATGAGTGACCTAATTAAGAGGCAACGCGCGGTTATCGAATTTTTGGTTAAAACAAACGAAACCTCCGCGGAAATCTTTCGTAAACTTAAAGACGTGTATGGAGATGATTCTCTGTCGAAAACTGCCGTGTTCGAGTGGGCAAAGCGGTTCAGGGAGGGACGTGTTTCGATAGAGGACGATCCGAGGCCGGGCGCAGCCGTCATCTCTCGTACCCCCACCAATGTCGATCGTATCCGCACGTTGGTAACATCCAGACCGTCGTTAACACTCCGAGAGTTGTCCTACAAGTTAAACATCAATAAGGGAAACCATTAGGCAGATTTTACACGAGGAGCTAGGACATGAGAAAGATTTGTGCAAAGATGGTGCCGAAAATGCTCACGTTGGACCAAAAACACCTTCGAATGTCCATCTGCAGTGACCTTTTAGAGAAAATTGAGACAGATGGGAGGGAACTGGATGAGTACTGTGGGTAACCGGAGATGAATCTTGGATATTCGAGTACGATCCCGAAACGCGTAGACAGAGTCAGCAGTGGGTGGAACGCGGGGGGGAGCGCCCGAAGAAAGCCAGGATGTCCAAATCGAAATGAAGTCCATGCTCGTAAATTTTCTTTGATATCAAAGGCGTAATTCATCGGGAATACGTTTCCAGAGGGACAAAACAGTGACGCGGACTGTACTACCAAGGTGTCCCTTGAGCGGCTGAGGGCCCGTATTTTCCGCGGTGAGGCCCGAACTCGCGGAGAATGGTTGGCTCTTGCATCATGACAATGCACCTGCACATTCGTCGATACGAATTCGCGAGTTTTTAGCCAAAAAAAGCATCGCAACGTTTGCCGGCACCCCCCATACAGCCCCGACCTCGCTCCCTGCGACTTCTTCCTATTCCCCAAAGATGAAGCAGTACCTGAAGGGGACCCACCACGGCGGTGTACAGGAGGCGAAAGAAGCTGCGACGGTGGCGCTGAACACCCTAACTGAAGACGACTACCGGCGGGTGCTTCGAGGCGTGGGAGCGGAGGTGGAAGCGGTGCGTGGAACTCCAAGGAGACTACTGTGAAGGAATTATGATCGAAATTTCGTCGAAAATTAATTTAGCTGCCCCTCGGAGCTCGATTTCGGGTTTCAAATTTCCATACCTCGTATATATATATTTATATATATATATATATTTATATATATATATATATATATATATATATATATATTATATATATATATATACTATATATAATATTCTAAGAGATATCAATTATTGGGTATAACAGGTTTATTTCAAACATTAACATTTTAAAATTAAAAATTTCATTGGACGTTTCAATGGAGTTTCCATCTTCATCAGCTAAAATCGGGATAAAATACAATTCAAATGCGCTAAATATAAAACATATATACAACATACACTAAAATAAAATAAAATAAATTGTATCTCACCAGAATGTTCGTCGGTAGTTGTCACACAATACTACTTGACTCTTGAATCTCAGTTTAAACCGATGTATAAATCGTTCATGCGCATAGAGCTCATGTATTACAATAATGGGGCATATATCGAACTTAGGCCCTTTATATCTATTTTGTTGTTAACTGTGTTGTCTTGGTTCTTTCTGTATAAAAATCATTTCAAGGATTTCGCGTGATTTTAAGTTTTTTTCTATAGTTAGTATGTGTGTTTCATCGTAATCGAAATCATGTCTTTCTGATTGTTTGTGTTTGTTCAGTGTGCAGTGTTCGCTGTTTTGGCATATCTGTGGGCTTTTAGTCTATCTTGTAGACGTTGTGAGGTTTTGTCCGATATATACTTTATTGCAATCTTTGCAGGGAACGCTGTATATAACGTGGGATTTCTTTTCTGTTGGAATTTTGCTCTTTAAGTTGGTGTAGTAGTTGTTTTATCTGATTCTGAGGTTGATGCGCTATCTGTATATTGAACGGTTTTAAAATGTTAGTTATTTTCGGGGTCAGGTTATGTGGATGTATGGAATAGGTACGTATATTTTTTTATCTGTAGACTCTGGTGTGTTAGATCTTGGTTCCTTGTTGTAGGTTTTTATGTACTTGGATTTTGATGTTTTTGTCTATTATATGAGAAGGATAGTTGTTGCGTAATCAGAAGTGATTTTCGCTTTTTTTGAGTGTTTCAGGTCGGATCTGGGAGATGTTAGTTGGACAGCTCTGTATATTTACGTTGCTAACAATGGCCTTTTTATGTGAGATGTGGTGTGTGCTGAGTGGAAGTCAATTAACCGGTTGGTGGCTGTGGTTTTAGTGTAGCCATTTCGTGTTTAAATTTGTTATTATTACGAATTATTGTCATGTCTAAGTGAAATTAATAGAAAAAAATTGGTCTCTGCTTCGAGAGTGAATTGTAATTTAGGATGAATATTGTTGAAGCTCCTCAAGATTTCATCTACCTCATTGGGGTTGGCAATAAGCAAACCAGTCGTCTACAATCTTTTGTATATAAAGTTATTTTGAATTTACTGTCCTGGTAATATTAGTTCTTCTATATATTCCATGACTATCTGTGCTGTTACAGCTTGAAATGGGGACTGCCCATCGCGACACCATCTGTTTGTTGGTAGAATTGATTTTTATAACTGAAAATAATTTTGTGTGGAGAGTAAATTGCAGAGCTTCAACAAATTCACTTTGTGGAATTGATGTGTGGGTCTTGTAGTTGTGTCCACTTTTGTTCTATAATGGTTGGTATCATTTGGTTTGGAATGTTTTGTATATAGTGAAATCACGTCCAGGGAGTATCAGTTTGTGGGTTGTTGGGAACATCTATTTGATCCAGTTCTGTTTTAAAAGTTCGATGGAGGTTTTTTTATATAGTAATTTGTTTCTTGTTTGTAATGTTTGACAGTACTGATGGCGAGGTGTTTTTTGAAAGGTTGTATAGTGGGGATTGAATGCTTGAAACTATTGGGCGTAGGGGAATATCTGGTTTATGGACTTTTGGGAGTCCGTAGATTCTGGGTGGTATGCTGTTATGTGTAAGTAATTGTTTGTATAGTGTTTTTGTGAAATTAAAGTCTTTTTCTTTCCACTTCTTTAAAAAGTTTGTTGTTATCATTTTCTATTGTGTTCGTTAAGTCTCTCTTAATTATTTTGTATGTATTTGTATCCGCTAGAAGTGTGGTCATTTTCTGGTTGTACAGGTCTTGTTCCAAAATAACAGTTTTATTACCTTTGTCTGCCTTAACTATTACTAGGTGGTGGTTTTGTTTGTGTAAGACGTTAGTCATCCTTACTTTGGAGTTTTTATCCCTGTTTTGTTTTGTATTAACTTGGTGTTTATGATTTTTGAGAAATTGTTTTGTTGTATTTATTGATTGTGTCAGTTTGATTCGTATGTCATTTTGGTCTTTGATAGAAATGTTTGGTATGTTAGCTTCAACCTGGGCAATGATTTGTTCTACTGGTAAATGTTTTTCATTATTTATGTTCATAGCATACTTTGGGTCCAAGCTTAGAATCTCAGTTACGTATTCTGGTAGAACTGTGTCTGTCATATTGAGAATGGAGTCTGTGTTTTCAATTTCAGTTGGAAAAGAATGTGAGATATCCGTTTTGACTGACTAAATGACTAAAGTCTTTCTCAAACAAAACCCCCACCTAGTAATAGTTAAGGCAGACAAAGGTAATAAAACTGTTATTTTGGAACAAGACCTGTACAACCAGAAAATGACCACACTTCTAGCGGATACAAATACATACAAAATAATTAAGAGAGACTTAACGAACACAATAGAAAATGATAACAACAAACTTTTAAAGAAGTGGAAAGAAAAAGACTTTATTTCACAAACACTATACAAACAATTACTTACACATAACAGCATACCACCCAGAATCTACGGACTCCCAAAAGTCCATAAACCAGATATTCCCCTACGCCCAATAGTTTCAAGCATTCAATCCCACTATACACACTTTCAAAACACCTCGCATCAGTACTGTCAAACATTACAAACAAGAACAAATACTATATAAAAAACTCCATCGAACTTAAAACAGAACTGGATCAAATAGATGTTCCCAACAACCAACAAACTGTACTCCCTGGACGTGATTTCACTATATACAAAAATTACAAACCAAATGATACAAACAATTATAGAACAAAAATGGACTCAACTACAAGACCACACATCAAATCCACAAAGTGAATTTGTTGAAGCTCTGCAATTTACTCTCCACACAAATTATTTTCAGTATGAAAATCAATTCTACCAACAAACAGATGGGTGTCGCGATGGGCAGTCCCATTTCAAGTGTAACCAGCACAGATAGTCATGGAATATATAGAAGAACTAATATTACAGGACAGTAAATTCAAAATAACTTTATACAAAAGATTTGTAGACGACTGTTTTGCTTATTGCCAAACCCCAATGAGTAGATGAAATCTTGAGGAGCTTTCAACAATATTCATCCTAAATTACAATTCACTCTCGAAGGCAGAGACCAATTTTTCTATTAATTTCCTAGACATGACAATAATTCGTAATAATAACAAATTAAACACGAAATGGTACACTAAAACCACAGCCACCAACCGGTTAATTGACTTCCACTCAGCACACCACATCTCACATAAAAAGGCCATTGTTAGCAACGTAATATACAGAGCTGTCCAACTAACATCTCCCAGATTCCGACCTGAAACACTCAAAAAAGCGAAATCACTTCTGATACGCAACAACTATCCTTCTCATATAATAGACAAAAACATCAAAATCCAAGTACATAAAACCTACAACAAGGAACCAAGATCTAACACACCAGAGTCTACAGATAAAAAAATATACGTACCTATTCCATACATCACATACCTGACCCCGAAAATAACTAACATTTTAAAACCGTTCAATATACAGATAGCGCATCAACCTCAGAATCAGATAAAAAAACTCTACACCAACTTAAAGAGCAAAATTCCAACAGAAAAGAAATCCCACGTAGTATACAGCGTTCCCTGCAAAGATTGCAATAAAGTATATATCGGACAAACCTCACAACGTCTACAAGATAGACTAAAAGCCCACAGATATGCCAAAACAGCGAACACTGCACTGAACAAACACAAACAATCAGAAAGACATGATTTCGATTACGATGAAACACACATACTAACTATAGAAAAAAACTTAAAATCACGCGAAATCCTTGAAATGATTTTTATACAGAAGAACCAAGACAACACAGTTGACAACAAAATAGATATAAAGGGCCTAAGTTCGATATATGCCCCATTATTGTAATACATGAGCTCTATGCGCATGAACGATTATACATCGGTTAAACTGAGATTCAAGAGTCAAGTAGTATTGTGACAACTACCGACGAACATTCTGGTGAGATACAATTTATTTTATTTTATTTTAGTGTATGTGTATATATGTTTTATATTTAGGCATTTGAATTGTATTTTATCCCGATTTTAGCTGATGAAGATGGAAACTCCATTGAAACGTCCAATGAATTTTAATTTTAAAATGTAATGTTTGAAATAAACCTGTTATACCAATAATTGATATCTCTTAGAATGAATACGATAAACAGGTAAAAATCAAGAATTCAAATATATATATATATATATATATATATCCAAGGAATAAAATTTGAGAGTAATAGCAATATTTGAATCTGTCGGTCATCAATAGAACAGGAAGGTTTCTACTCGGTGGGAGAATGTTAATGCCCATATCACATAAAAATACAAGAATGATTTAACAAACTGAATCACAACACATGTAGCAATTTGAAATGCTAACTTGACAATTATATTCACACGTAAATACTGCATTTTGATTCTCTCTTCTGAATCTTATAAATATTCAAAATTTTGAATTGATTGTTTTTTAAATACAGAATAAGATAAAGTAACTACAAAATGAAAGCAAGAATACAGATGTTAAATGCCAACATCTGTTTCATATGACAATATAAGTTAAAAAAGTATAGCGTTTCTGCTACTGTAAACATATTAAATTATTTTGTTAATTCTAAATCACACTCTAGACAAGACTTGAGATAAAAGTCTAAATATGTTTGATATTGATATGCTAGCAAAATAATTAGACGTAGTAGATGCTTCTTTAATTCCAAGTATCTGAATATAAATTGAAAAACATAAAAAAGTTGAGTTCAGTTTTAATGCAAAAGTCTTCATATTATAAACTGATCCATACTTTCCGTCTTAAACAAAATGTTATGCATAGTGGTACTTACTCATTCAAAATTCCAGAATTTTGTGAAGTAAAATCTGCAAAAATAGGCTCATCACTAATATCTTCATCAATCTTCTGATGTGAATTAACACCTACATTTTCACTGTTTAGCTCTAAAGTATCGTCAGCCAAATTATCTTTGAAACTACTGTTTTCCTCAGGTTTTTCCAAAATGGTTTTATTTGTGGAAGAAACAACCTGATCATTTTCATCTTCTTGAAATGTAACTATAGCTGTTACCACATAACTACAAAAATTTAATAAATAAAATGACAAGAATGTAGATATTCGTGAAATGAATATTGTACCTCAACAAACATGTAATAAAAAATATATTCCACAAAGTCTTTTCCTCTCTCTTCATAGTATAGAAGAAGGCATAACTGAATTATGGAGTAAAATTTTCACATAATTTTTACACTATCGAAGCATTATTACTAATTCGATTTTTTAGTCTTGAAAATGTAACTAGATGATGCAATTCAATTTAATTCTTCAACACCCAATATTCAAATCGAAAACCTAATACACGAAGGTAAGGTGTTATCGGTGCTACCTGACACTTGCTGGTCAAACTGACATTTTAACTAACGGTCGAACTACACAACTCTGTCACATGAAACTAATGACATGTTCATGACGTGTAAGTTAGAAATTCGTTCACCAATTGTAATCGGAGGAATGAACCTTGAAAAGATAACGATCACTTTACCTACTCAGAGTGAAATTATAGATCTATTACAACTACAGAGTAGTAAGTAGTAACTAATATATAATTCATTTTCTGATCTAGAAATGTACCGAAAGACATTTCACAGTGCATAATCAATTGCACTGATATAAAGTTATTTTTCTAACACCGTCAACAGGCGACGTGATTCGAACGTATTTTACGCTAGACACGACCTCAATCAAAATGAAGTTAAGTGAGCAAATTCCATTATTTCTTGAAAACTTTGGTTATGTATGATATAAAGTGTAACTTTTAAACGTGTAACCAGTGTTGCCAACTCTACCTACTTTTAGGTAGATCTACCAACTTTTAGTATCTAACCCCAACCTACCACCTTGGACAAAAAATCTACCAACTTTTCAAATTTTTGAAAAATGATCCTAATGCCTTTAATTTTTTTTTCATGAATCTATTTTTCTATTTAGGTACTTTATCCCTCAAAGGGGTTCATTAAATATAATAAATAAATAGAGAGGGGACATTACTTCATGCTCTGACATTTTATTTACCTTTTATTCCTATTCGAAATTTGAATTCCGCGCTGCACGCATGCATTAAGAATCGTCTTTTTCAATATAAAGTTTATCTATTTCATGAATTTAATAATTTCTTGGAGTCAGAGGTTAGGTTAATGAGATTAAAATAGCTTATTAGGCTGAAATCATGATAAACCGAGTTTAATTTGAAATTTTCACATGCACCACAATATAAACGGCGTTCAAGCCGTCTTAAACCTCGCATAATCCAAGTTTAGCTAAACGACGTTTTATAATAAAACGGTGCAAGAGCCTATTTGGTAGCTTAATTTTTTGGAATAAAAAGGTGATGAAGCGACAAAATCTGATTTTATATTCGGCCTTTTCAGCCGAAAATAAGCAAGAATCCAAAATTTTATCAAACTCGGTTACTCTGGACATAACTCTATATTACCTAAGAGGTGAAATATTCGTTGCCTAATAGAAACATCAATTATGTGTATCATATTATTATTGTGAGGGCTCTAAAAAAAATTTTAAAAAATGGGTGGTAAATCTACCTACTTACTAGGATTAGTAGGAAACTACCAACTTCTGAAATCATATCTACCTCCATGACAAATTTCGAGTTGGCAACACTGCGTGTAACACTATTTCTAGTGTTCGAATATTTGCAAACTAGGAATAAAAAAAAGAATATTTCACTTCTATATTGAATAGATCTACATCAACTGAACATATTTCATTATTATGTTTTTTTAAATATGAATTAAGTATAATGGCTGCGTCTGCTAATTTTTTCTTCAAGATGACGCTGGATTGCTTGCCACAAATGAATATTTCGTTTAATTCTTCTCCAACCTTGTAAGAGGAAATACCTTCAAATCGTTTAACCAATTCCTTGACAATGGAAGGCCTCAATGATTCATCTCTAATTACTAAATTCAATATGAAGAGACCTAAAAAAAATTATGGTTACCAAAATTATTTTGCCATTATTAATTATATCTCAAAAATAAGTAAAAAGGTATATGATGCTATGGAAACATGAATTAATTAAGTGCTACATAACGATGTTATTTAATTAACATCATAGAAGGAAATTATACAATGCTTGCAAGCAAAATTTATCTTACCTTCTATTCCAATGATTTTTTCAATATTATCTAGAACTTCGTCCTGTAAGAATTCTTTAGGAGGACAACTCATTCCTATGCTGGTATCTTTGCTATCAACGTCAAACAATACGGCGTCCAATTTTTTTCCTAAAAAATTTTGTTACCGAAAATAATTTACTTTTAAATAAATAAAGAACCTTGTTCTGAAGATTGTTGTAAAAATTTCAATCCATCGTCAACTTCTATTCTGAGATGTTCATTGTATTGCAAACCAAACCAGTCCATGCCAATTTTAACCATTTCAGGATCTATTTCTACTCCAATAATTTTCGTTGTTGGTGTGAATTTATTTAAGAATGAACACAATCCTCCACCTCCAACACCCAAAACTGCCACAGAAGAATTTTGTTTCTTTGTGCAAGCAACATAAGCTCCTAAGATCATGGGGGAATGATGCTTGTTAGTAAGGTAATTCAAATCCACAACTTCCTTCAATATTCCTGAAAATATGTATAGCTACAATTAATCTAAATTTTCTGTATAATTTCGAGTTGAATTTTTTATAATCTAAATTAACCGGTTTCATTGTTACTATATTTGACTACTTGTTACATAATAATTCCTTCATTCCTACATATTTACCTAAAGAAAATATTTAAAAAGCAATATAGAATCTTTTTAAGATTACGAATAATGATAGAATGTTTTAAAAAGCAGCCTCCACGAAAATTTAGGTCAGTATTTTCTTATTTTTACAAAACTCCTATAATGACAAACCTTTTCTATTTTTATAATGCTTCATCTTTGCCTCAGATTGTATGACTAGTTGGTTAGATAAGAAATAAAGTCTCCGAAATTTTTCTCCTTCAATTTCTACATCTTCGACAATGTAACCTCCAGACTTTTCAGAAATACCTTCATGTATGATTGTTCTTTTGCCAACTCCTTCTGTTCCTAATGATAAACAAGGAATCTAAAAAAAAAAAACAAATCAAAAAAGTTATTGCTCCAGTTATTTACTATATCTTATATATTTTGATTGTCTTTATGAATTATTGTTTATACACTTTATTTTGTGATATTATAAATCACCATAAATAATAGTGAATTGGCATCTCATTTGATATGATCACTGCCAAAATAATAATAATAACAATAATACCTACACAATTTTATACTTTGAAATATATCCTAAAATTTACTAAACTATCTTGCAAACTGCATCTATATAACATTCATTACTTGTTATAGTTCCTATTTAAACTACTCACTTAAATACAAACAGCAAACTCTATAATAACGAAAATATACCTTTTGTGTTTTCATATTTGCTGGGGTTAAATCTCGGATTATATCCGATAGCTCATTTTGAACATCTTCAAGACTTCCATATTTTTGACTTCTATGCATTGTAACAATGAGTAGTCTATTGCGATTGGACATGGACGCCAATTGTTTCCTACCATTTTTGGTGGAAAACAACCATTCAGATTCCCTGCAACAACCTTTGACTTAAATGCAGAATAATTATTTTTGATATAAGGGGCCATCCATAAATTACGTCACACGTTTAGGGGGAGGGAGGGGGTCGACGAAGTGTGACATTATATGATAAGGGGGAGGGAGGGGTCCTGAATTTCGTGACGTCACATTTGAAAATCTATTAGTCCATGGACTAATAGAGATTATTAAGTTTGTATCTTTAATTAATATAATTCTATTAATATTTTTTGTTTTGTTAATTTCTTTGATTAACAAAGTCAATTGTTTTTTGTTTTAAATTTTTTAATTAATATAATAAATCGTTTTTTGTTTTGTTAATTGTTTGATTCGATGTTAATTTTATTGAAAACTAATTTAAATGGAAATAAAACTGATTTCGGAACCGCCGTTTTCATTCAATAATTTCCAAATGAAAATTTGCAAAATATGTGACGTCACACTTGGGTGGGGGGAGTCTCACAAATGTGACCAGCTGTGACAAGGACGGGGGGAGGGTAAAAAATCCGGTAAAATTCTTGTGACGTAATTTATGGATGACCCCTAACTAAAATGTTCCATATTGAGTGAAACTTTGAATTTATTAATAATAAGCAAATCTGAGAACTTTTTTTGTTCAGGATGTTTAGTCAGACTGGTTTCTAATATAGATTTACTACTATTGCAAATAAACTGTGTGTTTTTCCCTTTTCTCTATATTATTGATATCAATCATTATCATTATTCTGAGATGCAATAAATAAAAAATATGAATGTTGACTGCATAAAATCAACATCTTGCACTTAAATTTATTAATTTTATTGTCTTATGAAGAAACTATGAGCGAGCCCCAAATTTCATTCTTAATATATCTGATAAATGCAAATAAAAATTAATTTTACTTTATTTATTAATACGAAAAAAAATATATATTTTGCTATTGCAATTTTGAACAAAAACAAAACTTGAATTTACTACGTTTATTATCACAAAAATACTTTGAAAAATATAACACTGCGATTGCAATTTCGGTCACTATACCATCATCAGGCAGATTGAGTTTAGGTAGGACTAAATAAAAATGTTTGTCTTACAAAGGTATTACCTTTCCAAGAAATTCTGGTAGGGAGTTAATAGCCCTCAAAGAATTTACATTAAGAGCAGAAATTGCAATAGCAGCATATATAGTTTTCAACCATTTTGTTATAATAAATGTACTAAAATCAAGTTTCTTTTCTTGATGAATTATTAGGTAGTAACAACAGATTACATCAACTATATAAATATACCTACTTAAAAGCACCAAATTAATTTCATATCTCACCTTCCTTGAGGAACAATAAACACAGCATATGGATAATTTTTTTTCTCAGGTAAAATGTCAACAGCATAGACTGTATACTTTGGACTAGAATTTTCCATCTCAAGTAATTCCAAGCATATTTCATTTTCTGAAGCAATGGAGTTTTGTTGCAAACTAGCACAAATAAAAACAGCTTGTTGACTACTAGTAATGGCAGCTTTTATTTGACCAGTACTATTAAATCTTTGCATTCTCTCATGGCAATTCAAATTAACTTCCAAAATCTGTAAACAAAATGGCAACTCTAGGTATCATAAGAGAACTTTTTGTGTAAAATTAGCTGTAGAAGTAAGAGTAGAATATTATTTCATAAGATTATATATAAAAGCACAAAACTTAGCATTAACTGGATTCAACTGCTTTGTTTCGAATATAGTATGTCAACAATAACACCAACTCAATACATAAATATCATCACACTCACTTGACTAGGTAATGATTTGAATTTTGTGCAAATAACAATAAAAATAGGGACCAATCTTTCACCATTATTAACTGCAGCTTGTTCTGCTTCAAAACACCTTACTATTCTGAACATCCAGTTATTATTTGGAAAGTAGTCTAAAAGTATTGAAAGAATATGTTCCTGCAATAATGATATGCACATATATCTGCCTCCAAATTTCGTTATTCTTTGTATCTCTTCAAAATATTGCAATATTTTATTATAAGTTTCTTCCTTATTGTCAGGCATGAGAGCATCCAGAGTACCTGCAGCAAATGATTATATAACCTTTTGAATGGATATAATATACATATACCTTTATCTAATACAACATTGAAGGTTTCATCACTAAATGATGTCTTCAAGGCATCCATCTGTAAATATTTCAGTCCTTGGTGGAGGTTATCAACTTTTTGGTTCATTTGTTTTATAACAATTTGCGAAATATCAATATTGGTAATATCCCTTAAAAAGTAGTATTATTTAGAAAATATCTGAGTTAATGCCTTGCCATTTTATCAACACTCCATATATGGAAGACCTACCTATAACCCACATCATATAAATTCTGTCCTAAACTGGAATTGCCACATCCAGTGATAAGAATACTGTCTTTGCCTTTTATGTATTTATAAAGATAACCAGCCAATTCATTATATTCACCATACCTAAAAATCTAGCATTAGAAAATTTGAACAGTATCGCTCAACAACTTTATAGCAATATCAACTCTTACTCTATATTATTTGTTTATATTACCATTCAAAAGCTTTAGAACCTCTTGCTTTGAAAAAAGAGTCCCAATAATCCTTATTGCCAAATTCTTCTTTGGTCTTTGGCAAAAGTAAGCTCATATTTGAAATATAGATATTGAAAAATAATAACAAAATTAACAAATAACAAATAAGTGGAACATGCAAAAACAAAAAAATAACCTAAAAAATATTACTGTTAGGGCGCGTTCAGAAAGCTTGGATAGACCCACAGATTTTTCATAGGTGATCTGTCTAAGTTCTGACGAGTGATTATTTGAAATACTTTTTATGATTTTCGAAATAAAATGAAAAATAATTATATATATATATATATATATATATATATATATATATATATATATATATATATATATATATATATATATATATATATATATATATATATATATATATATATATATATATATATATATATATATATATTTCTCGCAAGTTTGGTTAGACAGGATAAATCTTTTTTCTTTGCTCAAGCTTTCGAGATGATGAAGAGAAAATAAATTCATCTCGAAAGCTTGAGCATAGAAAAAAGAGTACAACTGATCTGGTCTGCTGCAACTCCCAATATATATTATTATATATATATATATATATATATATATATTTATATTTATATATATATATATATATATATATATATATATATATATATATGTATGTATGTATATATAAAAGGTTTAAATATTTTAAACAGATAATGAAATTGAAGTCCAAATAATCTCCTTAGATTTGTGATTGAAATATTCTCATCTTATTATTCCTAATATATTACTTTTCTTATACTATTTTCTATCAGAAATTCCAGGGACTTTCTATTTAAATTATGACATTCTCAGGCTCTTGCACCGTTTTATTATAAAACTTAATTGAAATGCTCTTGGTTTATGCGGCTTAGAACGCCGTTTATATTTTGGTGCAAGGAAAAATTGTCATATTAAACTCGGTTTATCATTAAACTTAGTTTAATAATATATGGTTCAAGAGCCTATCTGAGTTGTAAAAAACAGAATCCCCCATTAATACAGTAGGTTCTGCGAAGTAAGAACTTCACACCGTCATATTCATATATGATATAAAACTGAGGTAAAACAAGAACAAGATCTACTACTCGCCTAGCCCGACGAATAGTAGCCACGGCCACAGTGTGTATGTGTAATTTAGTATACTGTGCACAAACCACCGAGGGTAGGTGGTCTGTGGTGATACTGTGAAGTGAACTGTGCTGTGTTTAGGAACAACAACTCAACAACTTAATTTGCTTCAAATGCTGGACCTGAATCATAAATCTAAAATCTAAGTTTCTTATTATCTGAAAACAGAAAACATGTGTGAAACTATTTAGACAATCTGATGCGAGTCAAATAATTCTTACAGAACTGACCATATGAAAGAAATAGAATCAGAACTGTGGTTAATAAAATATTTCAATTCGGTTGTTGATGGTGCCTTATGAGTCTCAAGACATCGGTATAATAAATTGAAAACAGAGTGTCTCTTATAAAAGGCTTCAGATAATTTGAGAAACATGTTGAAAGTTGCTTCTAATCCTATTGATGTACAGGTTAGTATACCCTAAATGTATATACATTAAACTAAGAAGAAAGTAATTATTAGAAAGAATGAATTTAAATCTATTAAATATTTGTAGGACTTCCAATTCAAACTGCAATGTCGGCTTAAAATATTTGATAACACAGAAGGAAATCCTATCAAGAATTTTTCAAATCTGATTGCATCAGCAAGTAGATTTGGATTACTTTTTGCAGGTTGTAACTCACCACAACTGAAAGGTAATAAATTCACAATGATTAAAATAAGTCTGATATAATGGTTTCAATAGTTTATTAGGTATACTAATTATATAAAATAATCTTGATTTTCTTCTAGTTATTCGATTTGCAAGTATTGAAGATTATTCAAATTCTATAGCAAACTATTCAAGACGGGAAGTGATACTACCTTCTATCCCTCAGCATATTAATGTTAATTGCGATCATACTATATTGAGTGTTATTGTAGAGAGAGATAATTGTCCAGTAGTTTTATTTTATGATGTGAAGTCATTTCTTAGCCAAAATATTGTAGTACTGAATGAAACAAGGTTATCAACTACACAGGGTGTAAAAATATTGACAGCAAGTTGGCATCCCACAGTAGCAACAATCTTCACAGACTGTAAAACTGACGGAACTTTAGGTGAGTAATTGATAATATTCTAATTTGTGTATTTCGTAATAGTGTGGCTATTGAACTGAATATGAAATTTTATTATAGGAGTATATGAGCTTAAAGGAAAATCAGTTGATATTCACAAATTACCAGCAGAATCTAAAGCTACTTGTTTTTGTTGGAGTCCAAAAGGTAAACAGATTGCTGTTGGTTCTAAAGATGGAAAACTTACACACTATAAGCCAGATCTGAAAGCTGTGAAAGTTATCAATGCCCCACCATTTGAAAAGCCAAACAGTATGATATCAGTTCAATGGATTTCAACTTTTCAATTCATAGGAATATTCAAATCATTAGATGATTCAGAAGACCAATGCAGTATAGTTTCTATTGATGCCCCAAAAGCAGGAAATCCTATATTCACAAATTTTTATGATATTTGCTATAGTAATGGAAGTTTCAGAACGCCACAGTTTTACATGATTTTTGAACCACACTGGTAAGAATTTATACTTTCAGGATAATAATTTTTATTTTCAGGTACTGAAAAAGCATTTATTGTTAAAAAAAATATAAATGTTCATATTATTAAATAAAACGTCCTATTTTATATTTTATTATAAAAATTGTTAGTTTTTTATTTTTACAATATAGTTATGTAGTTTATAAACAAAATTAAGGTATTTATTGATTTATATGATGATAGAGACCTGTAGTAATAATTGAATTATTGTTACACGTCAATCCTTTGTAGTAAACTATGGATTTATTTTAGGAATGTTCTGATAGTTGCGTCATCAAACAGCGTGGAGGTTGGTGTTCTAGCTCTAACAGGCGATTCGTGGGTTCAGTGGACTCTGTCAGATTCTGCTAGAGCAGAATTACCTCTTGATGAAAATCGTGAAGAAACTTATCCTATTGGAATAGCTATTGATACAAGCTCAGTTAAACCTGTACCTTGGGGTGAATCTTCCCTACAGCCAGCCCCTAGTTTGCTTATATTGTCTCACCAAGGGGTATTGTGTAGTTTCAAGATCATAAATTTGAAGGAGGGAGCACCTGGAATCAATTCCCCTCCAGAAAATTTTACTGATCTGAGTGGCTCAGGGGCTTTTACTACAGGTCGTGTCACTGTTTCAAAATCTATCTCTGATAATGTTAATGTACAACATAGCACTCAGCCATCTCTGATGCAAAATATCTTACAACAAAATTCAAGTAAACAGGTAATTTATTCATTATGGAAAGTTATATTGATTATATTATTTTTAATTGTAATAGAACGATGATATAGATGAGATTCCAATTTCTCTATTACACCTTGTGGCTAATAGGTATTGATTTATTTTCATATATATTTATTTCCCTGGGATGATTTATTATCTCAATGAAGAGACCTCAATCCAAAGAAAAAACATAGCAGAAATACGTGAGAAATTACTCAGTAATCAATTGACCAGTAAAAACTTGCTTTGAGACTTTTTGTTTTCAGCTTAATCGTGTGTTGGACTATTTGTTCGCACCTACTATCAATATTATATTATCTGGGGATTTTAATGTAGATCCGGTTAGAGATACTAAAAATTTTAGGGCTCTTGTGGCAATCCTTGATGGCTTTAACCTGAAAAGTGCGGTAAAGGAGAATACTCGCTTCAATTATACCCTTGATTATGTGTTCAGTAACGGAAGCTCAAAAGCACAAATAGTTGAGGTCCATTTTTCTGACCACAGAGCATTATTGTTCGATCTGGTGCCAAAACAATTTCCTACAATTACAGCCCAATATAGACGAAATTACAGCGATAGTAATGTTGCAACTTTTGTTCACGATATATAATAATAATAAGAATAATAATAAAGGTTTTTATTCCGTATGAATGTCATTACATTATGGAATAAGTCAATACACATATATACCTAATATACAATACAACATCTCAGTACATATGCTTAATATAAAATACTACATCTCAGTACAGAAAAAACTCCTCGAGACTGTAAAAACTTTTATCGACTAAATATTCTTTCAGTCTTTTTTTGAGAATATTTAGATTTTCTGAACACTTCATATTTTCATCCAACTTGTTGAACACTCTGATTCCAAGTGAGGAAGGAGACATTAAACCTATTCTATATTTAAAATTAGGCAACCTCAAATTAAGATTATTGCGAGTAGGATAAGCATAAAAGTCAGCACCCCGAAGAAACTCTCCCCGGTTTCGATATATCAAGGAGGCAAGTTCAAGAATCAAAATCGATGGTAATGACAATATTTTCAATTCTCTAAAATACCGCCTGCAGGAAGTCGTCTGAGGGACACCAACAATACACCTAACCACCCGTTTTTGACTAATAAAAACATCCCTAGCAGCGGAGGAAGCTCCCCAAAAGCCTATCCCATAACTCAGTCTTGAAGAGACTTGCGCATGGTAAAGTTGTAAAATCTGTTCAATAGAAAGAACATGTTTCAGATTTCTCAGTAAGTAGCATAAAGAATCAATTCTTGTGCACACACTTTGACAGTGAGCCTTCCAATTCAAGTTTTCATCAAGTATAACTCCCAAGAATTTAACACTAGCAACTCTGTGTAATAGAGTGCCATTGAGGGTTACATTGATATTGAGATTGCTATTGTTATTATAGTTATGAAAAATTGAGAAATTAGTCTTTGCGGCGTTAACATGTAGTGAATTCATAGAGAACCAATCAAATAATTTATCCAAATTATACTGTATTCGTGTCTCCAAAACTGACGAATTCTTATCAGATATAACCGCAGTGACATCATCAGCATACAAAAACATACAGCAATCCACACTAGATCCTATATCATTTATGTAGAGCAGAAACAAAATTGGGCCCAAAATTGAGCCCTGAGGAACTCCAACACTATTCATATGTAGGGAAAATTGGCAAGACGCCTATAATACCAGCAGTGCAGATGAGTCTTTCGTTGTTTCATTATAAATTTCTGTACTACTTCAATTCACACTTTCCATTAAAAAAATACTTTGTGAGGAAAGGCAAAAGTTGGGTTGATGACAATATTAGTACATCTAGTAAAAGTTTGTATGAAATAACTAAAAGTGTGCCGGAGTTGAAAGAATATTATAATAGATGTAAGCGAGAACACTGCCTTCTTGTGCAGCGCACTAAACGGTCATTCTACCAAAATAAAATAGCATCATCAAACAACCAAGTAAAGTGTGCTTGGAATATAATAAACTCATTTTGTAATAAAAAACCTAAATCTGTTTATCACCAAATCCAAATAAAATACGGTGACCGAATCCTCGATAATCCATATGCAGTTGCAAGCAAGTTCAATGATTTCTTTGTAAATTCTGCGCACCAAATAATGCAACAGATTTCTACAGTTGAGAATACTAATAAAATTAGTAGTAACAACAGCACGATGTTTTTGTTTCGATATACTGAGGAGGAGTTTATTTATCTCATTGGCCATAAATTAAAATCAAAAAAATCTAGTGGTTTTGACGATATACCAAATTTCATAATAAAAAAGTGCTTGAGGGAACTCTCCAAACCTTTGACCTTTTTAATTAACTTGTCTTTCAGTGAGGTTGTTTTTCCAAGCAAGTTAAAATTAAGTAAGGTAATTCCTTTACACAAAAGGGGAGATAATGAATCATTGGACAACTATCGACCAATAGCTCTCTCTTCGATATTTTCTAAGATTTACGAGTATTGTTTTCTTGATAGATTGTGGTCTTTTCTGAGAGTTCACAAGATTTTAATCGGGAATCAGTTTGGATTCCGACCTAAGCACAGCACCACGGATGCCTTGTTCGCGTTTGTTGGGAGGGTTGTGGACCACATAGAGTCCGGAGAGTGTCCCGCTGGGATTTTTTGTGAACTCAGTAAGGCTTTTGATTGTATGGTTCACGACTTGCTCTTGATGAAGCTGGAAGGGTATGGTATTCGCGGTAGATCTTTGAGCTGGTTGAGAAGTTTTCTGAATGACAGAGAACAATTTATATCGGTGCAGAGCTTGCAACGTGGAATATTCAAAAACATTAATTCGAAAGTTCTTCGGAATAGTGTTGGAGTTCCTCGGGGCTCAATTTTGGGCCCAATTTTGTTTCTACTCTACATAAATGATATAGGATCTAGTGTGGATTGCTGTATGTTTTTGTATGCTGATGATGCCACTGCGGTTATATCAGATAAGAATTCGTCAGTTTTGGAGACGCGAATACAGTATAATTTGGATAAATTATTTGATTGGTTCTCTATGAATTCACTACATGTTAACGCCACAAAGACTAATTTTTCAATTTTTCATAACTATAATAACAATAGCAATCTTAATATCAATGTAACCCTCAATGGCACTCTATTACACAGAGTTGCTAGTGTTAAATTCTTGGGAGTTATACTTGATGAAAACTTGAATTGGAAGGCTCACTGTCAAAGTGTGTGCACAAGAATTGATTCTTTGTGCTACTTACTGAGAAATCTGAAACATGTTCTTTCTATTGAACAGATTTTACAACTTTACCATGCGCAAGTCTCTTCAAGACTGAGTTATGGGATAGGCTTTTGGGTAGCATCCTCCGCTGCTAGGGATGTTTTTATTAGTCAAAAACGGGTGGTTAGGTGTATTGTTGGTGTCCCTCAGACGACTTCCTGTCGGTATTTTAGAGAATTGAAAATATTGTCATTACCATCGATTTTGATTCTTGAACTTGCCTCCTGGATATATCGAAACCGGGGAGGGTTTCTTCGGGGTGCTGACTTTCATGATTATCCTACTCGCAACAATCTTAATTTGAGGTTGCCTAATTTTAAATATAGAATAGATTTAATGTCTCCTTCCTGACTTGGAATCAGAGTGTTCAACAAGTTGGATGAAAATATGAAGCGTTCAGAAAATCTAAATATTTTCAAAAAAACACTGAAAGAATATTTAGTCGATAAAAGTTTTTACAGTCTCGAGGAGTTTTTTCTGTACTGAGATATAGTATTCTATATTAAGCATATCGCACCCTTAGTGATACAAGGGCATAATACGAAATAGAAGTTTTGTGGGAAATCGCGTTTAAAGATTCAGGTTTCCTACATTTCAGCTTATTTTTCGTATAAAATGCTCATTATTTGTGTTATAAATGTGAAATTCTGCTGATTTGTTCACTGATAACTACACTATAAATAGCCATGAAAATAAAATTGAATTTGAATGAATTTCAATTTTTTTTGGATATTTCATGTGAGTAAGGGTCTAATAATAGATTTAACATAAAACAATTTATATACTATAAGGAACCAATAAGATATAATTCCTTTTAACATCGTTTCTTTTCAGCAATATAGAGATCTATTATGAATTACACCCAAAAATTTACAACATTTTGTATAATATAACGGTGCAACTACAAATTATTCCATATAACACAAAATGTTCAGAACAGAACTCTCCTGTTTTTTTCTCATAGAAGGGCACAAATACGAATTGCACAAAGCTTGAACGATCCGCCTTCGACAAGTATGGGCACGTTACTAATTGCGACCTTGTAGCTGTAAGAACGGTACACGCGAGGGGAGAGTGTGAGAGAGGCACATATACAAATACCAAGTCATGATTGACATTTTTCTCGCTCTGTCAGCGCTAACCGGTAGATGATTCCATCTTGTGCCCGTATCATTTAAAATCACACTTTACAAAAATTTTGACTTGAGCCCTTATATTATTGAGGGTGCGATATGTACTGATATGTTGTATTATATACTAGGTATATATGTGTATTGACTTATTCCATAATGTAATGACATTCTTACGGAATAAAAACCTTTATTATTATTATTATTATTAAATAATAACAATAATGACTTTACTGTGTCATATACATTTACATACACATAGTTAGTGAGAATTAATTGGTACATTTGCTTCAAACTCGTATTTCAAAAAAACAAAAAAATTATAAACACTTTTCAAAGTATTTGAGCATAAGTGAAGTAGTATTAGCGTAACTTATATATCATTGAATAAATAATTTAAAAGCACAAATGCTTCGTTAACTAACATTTTCCATTACTTTGTTTTTTTTTATTCAGATCCAAAGAGAGACTCATCCTATGCAGAGTACGTTCAAAATAAATCCACTAGCCCAGAATGATAACAAAAGTATGCAAACACCTCAGGCAAATTTTCAAACCATACTAGTTGAAACTCAGCCTACTCAAAAAGCACAGTTATCTAATGAGTCCCAAGCTGTTAATAACTTCGCTATAACAAATTTATTTGGCGGTCAGGTAACCATTACCCCTTCTAATATTAAAGGACAAACATCTGCAAAGGGATCTATGGTTTCAACAAATATGAGCACTGTAAATCCTAATTCAGTAATTTCTGACGTAGGCAGTAGTTCTATTCTAACACCTAAACAATCAAACCAGCAGATCGTTACTACTAGTGCTGGTGAGTTTAAATAGCTAATTTTTTCTTTAAGAATTGTATTTTATAAACATTCATTAGGTGCTCCTCAAACTCAACAGAAGACTGTAGTTCCAGCAAGTGTAACTCAAGTATTACCTGAAAGTGTTCCTGCATCAGTGAACCAATCCGAAACTCAACAGGAAAACAGTGAAGAAATCAAGAAGATACTATCTCAAATGATTCAGATGGAGTGTTCCGCGTTGGAAAAAGAACTGAAAATCATTCTTTTTCAAGGAAAAAACATCAGAATCAATTTGGATCCTCAAAGCATGAACACAATTGTTAATCAGACAAAGGACATCGATGATTTCATTGTGGAATTGATAGGAACGAGTGAATCACAGAGTTCTGAGGTTAGTTCAATTGCAAAGTCATTATTTATTTTCAGTTTTAATATTGATATTGCTGTTACAGATTCACGTTCTGAAGCAAAACACAGTCCAATCGTGGGCATGGTTGGAAGAGGCAAAATCAAGGTTAAGAGAATATCAAAATGAAGAACTCAGTGCTTTATTGAAATCGAAGCCTTTAGACTCTGTTTCTGAAAAACATCTCCACACTCTAAAGCAGATGGAATATTATTTGGACTCTCAGTTGTCCCAAGCTCATAAAGCTCTAGATGAACAATGGGATAAGTTCCAAGAGTATTGCCGCAAAATTAATAGAGTTCAGTTACCAACAATGGAAGCCATATTTCAAACAATGGTGAAACAGAATGCAATACTTCAAAAGCATGTAAGAAAAGTAATATGTTCACAAATTTAACATATATTTAATATTTTTATTCTTCAGGACTTTATACTAAAAGATATAACTAGCCAAATAAAAGGAAAAAAGAGAATTGGCGACCATATTTCTTTATTCAACAACCTCAGCAGAAATGGAAGCTTGGAAGATAGTTTTCATAATTTGAAATTAGATGCTGAAGATATTTATCAAATTTATTACAAGAAAGTTATGAATAGGATCAAACGCTTGCCACAAAATAAATCAAAACAGTTGAGAAGACTTCTGCAGAACAGGGAAGTACCCCATGTGAAAGTGAATTCCCAAGTAGCAAAATCAGTCCTCCAAAGGACTCCTGAAAGAAGGGATACATCAATTTTTGTACATATGACACCAACTGCCAAACAGCATGAAGTAGTTGCTAAAACTATAAATTTTTATCAGTCTACGCCATTAAATATTGAATCTAATCATCCTGCAACACAGATTCCTAGTAGTACCCTTTCTGCTTTTGCTTCTACCAACATTGGAAAATCAACTTCTGCAAGTATTTCAAATAGTGGCATCAAAACTGGAAAGGAGAACATGTATAATGTGAAATCTGATAAACTTTTCAATCCTGCTTTTGTAAAATCGTCTGAAAATGAAGCTAACAAGCCTTCAGCTAGTAATTTTTCATTCAATATTGCTCCCAAAACTACTGGTAACAACGAAGAATCTAAAAGTATTTTGAGTGGACAATCTGGTACAGGCAATCTGGGGCAATCTGCTTCTACGCCTACGTCTTCGCTTGGTTTTATGCTAAAGTCAAAGGCTACTACTTCGCAATCAGATCAAAAACTTCTCTTTACACCTGCAAAATCAACAAGTTCTGCCGTTGATGTAACTCAAAAGTTGGAAAATTCTGTCTCCAGTGGTTCTTTGAAAACTAATTCTAATATGAAAATAGAACAAAACTCGACTTCAAATTCTACATCCCAAAGTATATTTTCTTCTGCTTTCAGCAAACTTGTGCCTGATACGTCTTTACCTGTATCGTCTACTCTTGCAAAATCTACAGTTTCATTTGGTAAACCTCTGAACAGTAGTTCATTATTTGCTGTGAAGTCAACTGAAAAGTCTACAGAACAAAGTATTTCTTCCACTTCAACAAACCCAAATTCATCCTCTTCTGTTATTACTGTTTCAACAGCTACATCAACTAAACCTTCATTTTTCACACCTATAACTTCAGGACATCTTAATATTCCAATAACAAATGCTTCTCAACAACTACCCATCGTTAATCCGTCATCTTCTAAACCGTCAGCCTTCTCACCCCTGATATCGTCTCAGTCACCTATTAATAGTTCAATACAATCTTCAACATCTATTACTACTAGCACTTCTATTTTTGGAAAACCATCAACAGTCAACAGTAATATTTTATCAACATCTTCAGCAAGCTCGCAACCGTCATCATTCTCTATCACTCCTCAAAATGTAGTTTCTACTCAATCAAAACCTCAGAGTACTCTCAGTGAACCAGGTACTGAAACAACTTCTACTATTTTCGGTAGTACTGTTACAACTGTGAGTCAAAGTAAAACTGTTTCCAGTTCTAGCAGTGGTTTTTCATTTTTAACAGGTATGCAAACTACAGTTTCTAGTTCAGCAGCTCCATTACAGTCAAATTTATTTAATACTAGAAGTACAGAAATTTCCTCAGTTGATCAAAACAAAGTACCAGCAACCACACAGTCTCTGTTTTCTAATTCACTCAGCACATCTTCGAGTGCTGCAAGTATATTTGGAACAACAACTACAACTGCTCCCCAAATATCTGGCTCTGTTGGTTCAACTTTATTTGGCCTTATAAATACAACAACTGCGCCAAAATTTGGTGCTGTACCAAGTAGTTCAAATATATTTGCCTCTACAACTACAGTTACTACTCAGATATTTGGTTCTACAGCGAATACTGGTTCAAGTATATTTGGCTCTATTGCTACTACTAGTTCAGGTATGATGGATCCAAAAACTACAATCGCTTCTCAGATATTTGGCTCTACTGCTACTACTGGTTCAAGCATATTTACCCCTCCAACTACAACAACTCCAATAAATGCTTCTACAGGTTCGAGTATATTTGGCACTACAACTACCACACATTCTAGCATATTTAGCACATCCTCTAAGCCTGGTGATAGTACATTTGGTACAAACACTTCATTTGCACCTTCTTCTACTTCATCCGTTTTCAGTAGTACTTCAGGTTCTGTTTTCGGCGGTTCTGGTGTTACCTCAACGAGCTCGGGTTCATTGTTTGATAGTACATCTGTGGCAAATAATAAATCTATTTTTAATCCAGTTGTGACGGATAAGCAACAAACTTTTGGTAGCGATATGGCATTTGCTGCATCATCCAGTTTCAGTACTGCTTCAACATCACCTACTCCTATTTTTGGAAATACAACTGTATCCGTAGCACCTTTTGGCAAAACTGTTGGAGCAAATTTTGGCTCAGTTACTTCACCTTTTAACGTTTCCACTACTACATCTACACCTGTTTTTGGCGGATCAATGCCTTTCGGTGCCCCCTCAACTTCAGCTTCCCCTTCGTTTGGAGCTTCTACATTTGTGGGCAATAATGTGCCTACTTCTCCTTTTGGAGTAGCCTCCTCTTCTGTTCCGATGTTTGGATCAGCTACAACATCAACACCTTCGATGTTTGGAAATGTTACCTCGGCAGCATCATCTCTTTTTGGAATTGGAACACTTACTTCATCTGCCACCCCTTTTGATGCTACTAATTCATCTACAAATTCTCCATTTGGAAAACCTGCAGTCTTTGGACAGACTTCAGCTTTTAGCACTGGTGGTTTTAATAATTCCCAAACCACTACACCTTCTATCTTTGGACAAAGTAAGTCAGGTACTTCCTCAGTATTCGGAAATTCCGCAACTTTTGGAGGAACTACTACAAGTTCCACCTTTGGAACTTCTGCTACTCCATTTGGAACAACCTCTTCAGCTGGTAGTACCTCCTTGTTTGATCAAACGAATTCATCTTTATTTGGTCCTCCAAAAAGTATATTTGGAGGTTCTGCTAATACAGAAAATTCGCCAGGTTCTTTTGGATTTGGAAGTTTGAATGTAGGAGCGCCAACACAAAATGCGGCACAAACTGAAACCAAATCGCCTTTCGGCGGAGGAAATTTCAGTGATGCGTCTAACACTGGTTCTATCTTTGGATCTTCGAATTTTGGAGGTACAAGTGGCGGCTCTATATTTGGACAGACAACATTTGGTAACAGTCCAAATTTTGGTAGTCCTCCACAACAACCTGCTGGTCCTTTTAGTGGAGGTTCAGGATCCGTGTCACAGGCAGGTTTCGGAACAGCGCCTGCCTTTCAAAAGCCAAGTGGATTTGGAGTTCAATCTTCGTTTGGAGGTGCGCCATCATTTGGAACAGCACCTACATTCGGTGGCTCCCCCACTTTTGGCAGCACATCTCCTTTTGGTAGTCCCAATAAGGTGTTTGGTTCTGCTTCGCCAACGGGTAAGTACTTTTTCTATTTGTCTTGTAGAATATGTCCTCTAACTATTTGAAATTCTACTTGAAGGAGTGTTCGGAACGGGCAGTCAACAGAGTTCAGGCTTTGGAAATTTGGCTAATCAAAACACTATAGGATTTGGAAGTTTGGCACAATCTGCAAGTAATCCAGGTCAGAACACAGGTTTCTCGGGGTAAGTGAATTAAGGATTCCATTAATTAAGTAGTACTGTCTAACTTTGTAGTCATTGCTTCAATTCTTTATTGAAGTTATATGTTTAATTTAATGTTTCTTTATAATTTCTTAAGAAACAACATCTGTAATTGAGAAGTAACTTGTGTGATACTGGAAACAATAATTCTAATATAGTTAATTTCAATGTTTTTTTATTTTCCAGGAGTTCATCATTCTCAAGTTGGCGGTAAACCATTGGATTGACTAATGGGAAATCAACTGTAAATATACTTTAATATTGTTTTTTTTTGATGCCATGAGAGTCACATTACTTCAATTATAATTAATTTTTTTTTTGAATAAAACTAATTTTCTTTGGGAAATTCATTTGGTCCAGTAGTTGTGAGAAAGTAAAGTAAGAAAATGTCCATGAAAAAGTTTAACATAACATACAATATTTTCTGCATTTATGTACTTTCCTTTAATCAAAAAACAAATTTTGTACGGAAACATATTTGATTTTTTCTATTTCATAAATCTTATTGATTTAAAACGTGTTTTACCATGCAATAGCTTTATTAAACAAATTTGATGATCAATTTATATTAAAAACATTTTTCATCTTTGTAGATATATAACATAAAACATTCAATCTCATGTGTTTAACTGGACTGCTTGCAGCAATAACGAAAGGACATTATTTTTATATATTCAGTTTTTTATTTATTTATTCTATTAACGGTAGTCCCAATTACAATACATTCACTACAAAGACAGTAATATATCCTAAAACTACTTAAAATCTAAATTAAAGTAATATAAAGAAATAAACATAAATATACATCATTATTATTAACAAACAACTTAAAATGTATAATTTAATTATGACAGTAAACGATTCAGTTCTGTTTTCATGACTTATTGAATTGCAGAATAAGTCTACTTGATGAAATTTGTTTCCGCATCGAAGCAGTCGAGTTATTGGAGAGAAAAATCCATAATTTGTTGTGTGGAAAGGTATTCTAAATGTCGCATTACTGACTCTGGTCTGTCTACTAGCATTCAACTCAATCAGTGATAAGATCTCTTCACAGTCCACCATACCTTATAAAATTTTATTCAAAAAACATGTCGATTACAACTCTACGATTTTCTAGAATCAACAGATTCAACTGTCTGAGAACTAAGTTATATGAATAATCGCCCCTTTTCAGACCCAACTTGTATGCACAAATCCTAAGAAACGTATTTTGTACATCTTCAATTTGTTTTTTATTAATATCATAATAAAGGATACCAGATTATTGAACCATACTCCAATAACGACCTTATCAGCGAACAGTATAATAGTTTTAGAGTTTCCAAACTGAAATCCTTACAAGTTCTGTTTATGAAGCCCAACATCTTAAATGACTTCGATATAATGTACTCATTATGAGCTTTGAAATTCAGTTCAGTATCAAACATAATTCCTAAGTCTTTTATGTCCTCAAAATAGATGAATTGTTGATCTTGTAATCATGGTAAGCAGGCTTATTAATTCTGAAAAATGATTGACAGTGATACTTTGAAATATTAAGGTCCATGAGATTAAGAACACACCAATCATAAAATTTGGATAGATCATTCTCAAGAAGTGAAATATCGTTAGTAGAGGCAATGGATTTAAATATTTTCATATCATCCGCGAAGATGAGAAACTTACTATTTTTTATAACTGAACCGATGTCATTAATGAATAAGTCAAAAAGTAAAGGTCCAGAGTGAGACCCCTGTGGAACTCCCGAAGATGCAGCAATAGAGAAGGATGTACAGTTTCCAATTTTAACAACATAACTCCTACCTGATAGGAAATTCTGAATCCATTGCAACATCGATCCATGATAACCCAAAGCGGACAGCTTCGCAATGAGCAACTGATGATCTACTCTATCGAATGCTTTAGAAAAGTCCGTATAAATAGAGTCAACCTGTAATTTATTTTCTAGAGCATCTAAAATATAGTTTTCATATACTATATAATATATATTTTAAGTAACTAATATTGAAGTTTCGCTTATCACTTGGTGAAACATGATTAAATACTGATATTTAAAATAAAAACACTTGGCTTTAAGTTTCACAAATATATTGAATAAATATTAACAATTAAATTAGTCAACTAGTTTCGGGTTATGGGCCCATTATCAAGACTGAACAGAAAAATACTCAACAAGCTAAAATCTATTCAACTCCAATAACTTCATTAAACTCAAAAATGATCCTACAATGAAATACCAATCAGAAGTAAAATATCTCATTAAGAATTGCCCAAATATTTTTTCACATACCAATTTTGTCCACGATGAATCCGCAAATTCCGAGGTTATACACTCTACCTAAGATACATAAACCTGACTGTCCTATGCGTCCAATAGTATTACATAAATGCACCCGCCTATAAAATATGTCAATATCTAAATAAAAAACTACCTTCATTAATACAATTCAATCCTACTTACAGTATGAAAAACTCTTTACAGCTCATTAATTCAGTTGAAAAATCTCAAGATTCCACTCAATGCAAAATTAATCTCTTTTGACGTAATAAATTTATTTCCTTCTATTCCGAACAATGAATTGAAAAATATCATTAGAAGGGATTTGAATTCAAATAGTAATATATCACCCGAAATAGTTCAGGAAATGATTTCGGCATCGACTCTATGTCTAAAACAAAGTTATTTTGAATTTAATGGCATAGTTTATCAACAGTCAGATGGTTTGCCAATGGGTTCACCGTTATCACCTCTTCTCAGTGAAATCTTTATGTCTGACTTAGAGAATAAAATCTTTGAATCTACAAACAGCCTGATTAGTAATGTTTTATTATGGCGGCGTTATGTTGATGACATTTTTTGTATATGGTGTGGGACGGATAGACAGTTAGATAATTTTCTCAAATACATTAACTCTTTTCACCCTTCAATTCAATTCACAAAAGAAATAGAAAATGAACAACATTCCCTTAACTTTTTAGATATCCAAATAACTAGAAAAGAACATGCTCTTACATTTAATATCTACAGAAAACCTACTTTTACAGATACGCTAATACACAATGATAGCAGTCAACCAATGAATATTAAATTAAGTGCATTTCACTCATTCATACAGAGACTTTTTGCCATTCCTCTTTCTGAAGAAAATTTCACTATGGAAGTTAATATTTTAAAATTATTAGCAATAAATAACGGCTATAAAGACATCTTGATTGATCAAATGATAAAGAAAAAACGACATAAGAATATTCTAAATTCAATTTATCCCTCACCAGTCATAAAAAGCGAACAAAAATATCATTTAATAAACTATATTCCAGGAATTAGTAATAAAATCATCAACAGATTATCACAAAACGGTATTAAAAGCATATGTACAAATAAACGTAATTTAAAGTCACTCTTAGTCAATAACAAGGATAGTAACAATATTGGAGAAAACAGTGGTGTTTCCAAATTTTTTTGTAATGAATGCCCATCCTTTTATATCGGACAAACAGGCAGAAAAATCAACACTCGCGGAGAAGAACATAAAAAGTCAATTTTGTTTAACGAAAACACCACTGGTTTCTCAGAGCATTGTATAAAATTTAACCATTTCATCGACTTCGAGAAAACGATATGCCTCCACCCAGGTAAAAAGGGCAAGCGTCTTGGTGAAATTTTAGAAATTAGTAGTGCCATTAAGAGGAATTACCCCATCGTAAATGAACAAGTTGAATACCAAATTTCCCCTCTACTACAATCAATATTATAAATGAGCTTGTTGAGTATTTTTCTGTTCAGTCTTGATAATGGGCCCATAACCCGAAACTAGTTGACTAATTTAATTGTTAATTTTTATTCAATATATTTGTGAAACTTAAAGCCAAGTGTTTTTATTTTAAATATCAATATCCAAATATAGTGAATATTATATATTAGTACATTTAGAGGTAAGAGTAATTTTCATTTAAACTAATAAAACAGAAACCTTCGTTATTTAACATTTTATCTTTATTTAAATCACATCATATCTTTATTCTTAAATATATGAACACTATTATCTGCACCACCTGATATGAGATATTTTTTATTAGACCAATCAACTTTTAAAACTTGTCCCTCATGGCCTTGCATATCATAGAGAGGCGCCTTAGAACTCCTAGTGTCCCACAATTTCACCTTTGTATCGTAACCACCTGACAAAAAAAGATATTCACTATAGGAACTCCAATCCACTGAACTTATCCATCCTGTATGTGAAGTAAAGGTAGTTTTACACAGGACACCTTCCGTAGAACGAGGATCATATAGTCTGATATACTGATCGGCTGATGTGGTTAGAAGACTATTTGAAAGTTGAGACCAACTTGATGATAAGAATGCTTTTTGCCCAACTATTTCATTTTTTATACCATTCAACTGAAAAGGAATTATTGACTGAGAACTGATAGTTAAGTTTTACATTTTTTAGTTTTTTTTTAGATAAATAAAGGTAGTTCAAAATTAAATTAAGAAAGTTCTTGATTAATATCAGCTATATAATAGTGCTTCATTCAAAATATCACGAATAATCAAGTTTTACTTCAAGCTCAGGAAAATCGAGAATGATGAATGAATTGAAATATCCAACTTCAATCTTTTCTCATCAGTCAAAAATATGTTGAGATTAAGATACTTCAAAAGTATGCACTAATTCACAAAGTTTAAGAAATTTGGTAGTAAAATACACTCACTTCCGCATCCCAAATTTTAATAGTATGATCCATTGAACTAGTTACAATATCATGGTTATCTATCCAACATACTGCAGATATTGTTTCTTTGTGCCCTTCAAGTGTATTCAAAGGTGTTCTGACTGATCCATCAATTTTACCTTTACTTCTTTTTGCTGCAGGCTCTTCAATATCCTTTTCTAAACTAGCTGACCATATTTTAAGAGTTGTATCCCAACCACCTGTTGCTAATCTCTCAGAATTTGGACTGATTCCAACACAGTCTATTCCTCTAGAATGGCCTCTTAAAGTAAGAAAAGGCTTAGCTTTAGTAGTACCTTCTTCCCATTCCCATAGCATCCCAGTGAGATCATGTGAAACACTAACAAAGCCTTTATGAGGATCATCTTTACTTATCCATTTAACTTCCTTTACTATATTTGAGTGTTCCTTAAAGGAGACAATTGCTTTACCATGGGATGTCCACAAGTTTACACTATTATCATAGCAGCCAGTCAATATCCTAGAAAAACCATTTCAGTAAAAATAAAAAATTATACTTGCTTTCAATTTAATTTAACTTGTGTAAATATAAAAATTAACATAATCAATGCTAAAAGGATGGATATGTACAATGCAATTAAAATGCTATTAACAACTACTACATTTAATTTTTTAAAGGCTCAATTACCATTTATCTGCACAAGTATGAATTCCTGAAACCCAATCGTCATGTAAAATAGAGTCTTCTGGTTCTGGAGCTGGAGTTCTCTGTACATATTCAATATCAACAGTTATTTCCGTTGATATAGATCTACTTTTCAAATGTTCATCTAGAGGTGTACGTAACAATTCTCCTATACTGATGAAATCAAATACTCTAGGTTTGAAAAAATCGGTATATGATTCTTTCAATAATTGATTAACTAGTTCATTCAAAGATTTTTCATCTATATTGCTGGGTACCGCAAGTACCGTATCTGGAACGGCAAATCTAAAACGATTTAGTTTATAATGTAAATTCTTAATTTTGTGGTACCTCAAATACTCACTCTTCTTGTTTTGTGATCAGTCTAATATTAAGTTGTGTTTCTACTGCCATTTCAATGTCTTTCATTTATTCTTAAAACTTCATCAGTTTCTTTACAAGCTAAATAATTTTAAATTTTAAGGTTAGGTATAACCACACCACTACTTCCACTAAAATGCTCATTGCACATGCACAGATAAATAAATCTAACATTCGTTTTCAAATACCGTTTTCAGTTTTCCTTATTAATCATTTAGCCTTCATAATCCATAAAAACTAATTTCAGAAAAATGGAAATTTTTTTGAATTTACTACGTTTATTATCAGACCATCATCGGGCAGATTGAGTTAAGAATCTGCCCGATGATGGTCTAGTGACCGAAATTGCAATCGCAGTGTTATATTTTTCAAAATATTTTGTGATAATACACGTAAAAAATTCAAATTTAGTTTTGTTAATCATGTTAAATTATCACGTAGTAACGACGGATTCCATCAACTATTACTGTAAACTATCTTAGATATTTTTCAAAAATCGTTTGTATATATATATATATATATATATATATATATATATATATATATATATATATATATATATATATTATATATATATAAATATATATATATATATATATATATATATATATATATATATATATATAGATATATATATATATATATATATATATATATATATATATATATATATATATATATATATATATATATATATATATATATATATATATATATATATATATATATATATATATATACAAGGGCGCACCCAGGATTGAGTTTCGGGGGGCGACTGCATCAAAATGTAACATTTAAATAAAAACTTACATATATGTTGTATATGAAACAAAACATATATTTACCTATTGTACTATTGTACAAAATTCGCTAGATCAACAAGTAAAATTTATGTAAGAAACAACATTTACTCCTCACATTCTTTTGTTACTATTATAAATCTCGGGGGTGGGGCTGTAGCCCCATGGCTCCCCCCCTGGGTGCGCCACTGTATATATATATATATATATATATATATATATATATATATATATATATATATATATATATATATATATTTTAGCTCATGAAACAAAAATGCATCTGGGTTATTCACCAGAATCAAAAGAGGATTGTGGACACTGGAAAGAACTATAATTTCTATGGTCAAAGGTCTTTAACCTTAAAATTCATGATGCATTGAATGACAAAAAGGAGCGATAGAAAAATGGCGTTTAATTTTTCGGCATTTTCTTACATTATTGCTCTTATAGTAGACGCATTTTTGATATTTTTCTCCTTATTTCACGTAATAGCTTTTGATGAATTGAAAACCGATTATAAAAATCCAATTGATCAATGCAACAGTTTAAATCCAGTGAGTAAACAGAAGTATCTTTCACCTATTTACATATTATCAGAATTATCTAATAATTCAATTCACTATTATTTTTCAGTTAGTTCTTCCAGAATATTTGCTGCATCTCCTGTTCAATTTTCTATTTGCTTGTTCCGGAGAATGGTTTTCACTTTTTCTAAATATACCACTGTTAGCATATCATATTAACAGATACCGAACAAGACCAGTGATGTCTGGTCCAGGCTTGTATGACCCTACAAGTATAATGAATGCAGACGTCTTAACCAAATGTCAGAGGGAAGGCTGGATTAAGTTGGCATTTTACTTATTATCATTTTTCTATTATCTTTATGGGTATGTAATATCTTTAGAGAGAGAACATGAAGTTACATGATAGTTTTAAATTAAATTGGACATTGGTGAAACTGTTCGAAGGTTGAGTTATTGAATAGTTATTATCTTAATGTGAGAATGTAAATTGTGCTATATAATTAATTCTCTTTAACTAAATGCTAAATATTAACTGAATCATATACGTATTATGTGCTTATCACTATGGGATGCACAAATTTGGATGATTCTGAACATAAATATATATTGTTTCATCATTATATAGTGAAATCAATTTGAAATATACTAGTAAAAAACATTCCTTTTAATGAACAAATCTTGATATTTTGTGATATAAGGATTACTGGGAAATGTTTTGATATTATTTTTGTAAGATTATGTAACTACATAAAGTATATTTTTAAATTAATAATTTGATTTATTTTTTGTATTGTAATAACAATACATTATAAATTCTCTCTATGAAGGGAGTAACTTATTTTTTAGAATGACCACTATGTTTCAATGAAATGAAGTCTTAGGGCTAGAAGAGATTAATTATTATGAAAATCAAGTGTCATGTTCTGTTAGAGAATCTCTAAAAGAGTTTTATCTTTAATAATTTGTATCAAGTGCTAGCAGTTTTATAGCCTTATTCTGGATAAGGGATGAAAGTGATATATTTGTCTACGCAATAATTCAAAACAATTTGTTGGAACATCTTTGAATTTTGTAGTGGTTTAGTAGCGTCTCTAGTTCTAAATAAACATATCTTATGAGTATTATTAATTAATGTGTGAAAGCAAACAAGATATTTCAAATTATTGTATTTGTAATGTATAAAATATCATTCCCAATTAAATCCTTTCATTTCGATTCTCCAAAGTTGGAATTATTGGATCATGAAATTCACCCATAGATAATCCTAGTCATATTTTCTGGAGTTGTAAATTTGATTTGTATTCCCGTAGATTGCAAATATTCCCCAAATAATTGATATTAGTTTTTATCAATAAAATCATTAATTTGTGTCTTTTGAATTTGCTCTCTTTGAAAACCGAACTCCCTAATAATCGTCTTTGTTGCAGAATGATATACTCTTTAATATCAGCGTGAAAAAGCAAACTCCAGTCAGAGGTAAGATAAGTCCCAAAATATCGTGAAATTGGTGGGATTTCGGTTTTTAAAAGTTATGCAGCCAAGATTGTATATTAATTCTATTTTCAAGAAAAGGAAAACCATTCAAGAATTAACCATCATTTCTCGTCGTATACATTTGAGTTTTTAAACAAACAATATATTTTATGTTCACATGTGTATGTTCAATTGGTATTCAATGAAGTTGTGTTTATCCCATAAATATTGATTTGTAATATATTAAACCATAAAAGTCTGTTGTTTGAACTATCAATTTTTGTTATCCTAAATATTTGTTTACTTCAGGTAAATTGATTATAAACCTCTTATTAAGAAGCTTCTTCCATTTATTTATCATACCTTGTGTGGAATTGTTTATATAAAAGTTTAAACAATCTTTCTCTTGAACTTAGAATTTATGTGCTCAATATAGTATCTTCATATCTATTTTTATGTACAATGAAGATGTTCTTTCATCAAGTATTGTTTTACAGTGACTCGCTGTTACAAAGTTAGATAGCGTTAAGTATTTTTTATATTTAGATAGTATTGAAGGTAAAAATGTAGACTTCATCAATGTCAAACAGGATCTTGAAATTGTCAATGCAACCATCCAGACATAAATACTATAGGGAAAACATAATAAGCGATACGCCCCCTACCGGTGTCGACTATTACTAGAGCATGGGAGATAGATTGCTTTGTTTACATCTGTTTACGTGTATTTTATATGAGAAGTTGTTGAGTTTTAATTGTATTTTGGATCGCTTACAAACGTTCAGAAGAGATGAATCACTATTGTTGTGTATTCTATTGTTCATATTGGGCAAAAAAAAACCGAATAGCTTACATAACTTTCCGAAAGCTGGACAATTCAAAGTTGCATTCCAAACAAAGTTGGGAAACAAGGAAATGATGGACAGAAGAAAGGTGTGGATTCATAACTTGAAGATTGAAAAAAAATGTCTGAACATAAGAGAGTTGTTCTTTACAGTTTACTGAGATTAATTATTTTCCCTGCAGTAAGTTTGTGGATTTTGCCATATAGAATTATACCAACTAATGATGTGCAATTTTCAGCTAACCAAAAACGTAGAGTTTTTGAAGTCCAATGCTATTCCAACGAAAAATCTTCCACTTTTATCGGAATCTGAACCTGGGCCATCATCCAGAGATTCTAGATTATTGTATTTTCTTTCATGTAACAACCAGAGATACTATTGAAATAATAATAACAAATGATGTTTATTTGCACAACCAAAATAACAGTTTATTATAACATCAAGAATATGAAATGAATCTGGACTCTATAGCTAGGTAAAAACTAAAATATTCAATTATATAATCAGGAAAACAGAGATTCTATCAAAAAAACCAGAATCTCAGAAGTCCACCATACTTTTAGGATAGCTGTTATACGTCAGGAAAATTCAAGAAATATAATAACTTATTACGTTCAAACCATTCAAGCAGAGTATTCATATAAATTCTTCTTTTATTTCATGTTGTTTCTTTCAGTTTAGCTGGTAAGTACTTAGTTTTGTCCATTATACTCTAAAATTCTTCAGTTCATAGTGAAAGTAGACATGTCAGAGATGTTTTCTTGAAACTTTTGAAAGTTTTTTTATTTTTTTAATAAATAGGTGTTCTATCATACAGCCTTTTCATGAGGTATACATAGTTCCTTCAACCAATTAATTTATTCGTCCTCTACTTTATTTTATTATTGATTTTCATGTTCAATGATAAAAACTCAGTGTAAATTTCAACTTGATGTAGGTAGGTTATCTACTGTTGAACAGAGATAAAATTGTCCTCAATCCAAACACAATATATCACAGGAAAATACAAAGTCCAAAAAAAACACAAATTACGACGATAAACGTTCGAAAACTCTAAACAAAATGAACGTAAATACCATTACAACCAATGTAAACAAACAGCTAATCTCCCATGCTCTAGTACCGATATTAGCCGTTCCGGCGCTACGATCTTAATTTTGGACGCCTATTACACTGACAATTAAGTTGAAACGTTATATGCTAAATTAGTAATCACAGAATTACTAATATATTAGTACTAGAAAGGTTAAAATACTGCCAGAATGTATAATAATGAAACAGGTTGAAATAATTATATATTAATTCCAGTTATATAAATATGATAAATAATTTGTATTTAAAATATAAAATAAACAATATCTTGATAAAATGATCTTAGTTTGTGTGATTGAAAAAAAAGTTGGTCCATATAAATAAAATAAAACTAAGGAGTTAATTCTAAAAATTTCACACATTACCAAGACCTAAATCTATATAAGAGTTAAAACTTCATATAATGAATGAAGTAAATTTATTTTGTCTGGTTTCCACTTTATTCTTAACAAAAATACGACTAAGATCGGTTTTGACGCTTGAAAATGACTTCGTTGTCAAATCTGGTAGTATTATTGTTGAAAATATAATAGAAATCAGAACAAATAAATTTGTTTCATTAATAATAAAATGATTTTCCATTCATTGAATAATTCATTTACTTCCTTTATTATTAAAATATTAAAACTTTGAAGCAATTTGAAATGTACAATTTAGTTATCAACTTATTATAAATCTGCAATGGTTCACAGGTTTGAAACAATTTTTGATATAATCTTCAAATCACAAAAATTTCATTTAAGTGCAATGAAATGTGAATTTAAATATTTGGTGTAACTTTGGAAAGGTAAGAGGAAAGCACTTAAAAGGTAATATTCGATCATTCCTGAGTTTTTTAGAAGGAAAAATGCTATTCACTCTAATAAGGTATCATCAAGTAGAATTGATTAATTTTTTTTTAAATAACTCATTCTAGATATATGAATAATTTTTTATCCTTCTAGTGGTGATAGTTATTATATAAAAGCTATGTACTATATCTAAGCATCAGATTATTAGTAATATCGTTAATAATAAACACTTAAAAATATACCTAGTATCATAATATCAGTTATTTTTATGAGACCTGTCTTGAGATCTAATTCTGATTTTTTACATTAGAAAAATGTACATAAATTCAGTACATACAGCTTATAAATATATATATATATATATATATATATATATATATATGTATATATATATATATATATATATATATATATATATATATATATATATATATATATATATATATATATATATATATATATATATATATATATATATATATATATATATATATATATATATATATATATATATATATATTATTATATATATATATATATATATATATATATATATATATATATATATATATATATATATATATATATATTTGTATATATAGTTATTTTATACTTGTACAATAATCTTATGAGACAACTTTTATATAAAGAATATTACACAATTGGTAGTGATAGTGAAACCCACTTTTGGCAGTTGGAATTTTCTGAGGCATTTTGATTTGTAAATTGATATCACATAATTATTGCCATTTTAATTACCTAATTTACTTAGGAGCCATTCTTCTGTCAATTCCTCCAGCTCTCGTATTTCGTAAGATCGAGTCAGGTTTGCAATTCTTTGGAGACTTAGTTTAGAGCCCGCATACATAATTTGTAATTCAGCATGACTATCTCTAGGAGTGAAATAAATGAAGCATAATGGATAAGAAATTCTTCCATCCTTATGTTCTTGGCGGTAAGAAAGAACAATATAACGTGGTTGATGGCTTTGTAAGTTTTCTTGTAGTTCTTCGATTGTTGTATCCTCCAATATTTCATCAATTATTATCTGTTGCTTCTCTCTATCTACTTTCACTAAAATTATAACGGTATTTTCAATTATTGATGTGTTAGTCTATATTATTAATTGATTTACAATTCATAAGGTCTCAAATAATAAGCAGTGAAAGGACTTACATATCAGTGCAGCTATGTTTTGATCCTTTCTAAACCTGAATTTCTTCAATGCTTGATGAACTTCATCTGTTACTTCACATATATTAACATTTCCAGACTGAAATACAAACAAAAAACATTATACCATTTATATGATCATCTATTTTATTAAAATTTACCATTTTTATTTTAAAGAATTCTAATAATACTTGAAATTAAACTTCTGTGGCTTCCTTATTGCTTAACTTCCTGAGGACAGTTGAAGTTCATGACAATCCCTACTTAAAATTTATGAATCACATTGCAATCGATTGCTACACGTGTAAACAACGTTCAATTAGTTTAATAATATTTACAAATTATAAAATATAGCTTCAAATATAACCTCCAAACTTCTGATTGTCACTTGAGTGTAGATTCACATTACACTGTACTGCAACAAGGTGTGTTCTATTTCCATTTTCCTTTAGTAATTCTTGATTATTTTTATAGCAAACATTTGCCTTCTGAGGATACAATATATGAATTAGTTCAGATATGTTGAAAATTTGTTGGTATGTTTTACTCCAACTAATAGACAATTGAATATTTTTCAAACTTAACACAATTGATCAAAATATCAGTGTCAGTCTGAAGAAGCATTGGAAAAGCGAAAATGTGTATTACGAAGGATTAAATATAATTATGCATTTCCTTTCAGTTGTTGATAGGGTAATGAAAGATTGCAGGTAGCAAATTAAATTAGTATCGACATAATAATAAAGTCGTATACATATACTTTACATTTTTGAATTAATGAAATATAATTTAATTATTACCTCTAGTGAATTGATATATCATAACCCTTATAAATATAAAGCAATGGGCAGATGAAACAATTTTTATTAAATATAATATTTGATATCAGAAGATACTACAATTTCTATATATAACAAAATCTATTTTTCATAAGTAAGAAAATGTTTTGAAACTAATTATCTATACTTCAAAAAAGAAAATTTATCTCTTAAATTCGCCAGTTTGCTGTAAGCGGATAGAATTTACCTAGCAACTCCTTATTTTTAATGCCGTTATATTTAAGTAACATCTCTAGTTTTAGTGTCATAATACACATAAACACATAGTAAAAATAAACTTGAAGCCGAACATGTTTTTATTTAGATTATTTAAAAACAAATAACCTTATTTATTTTGAACTTAATCTTAACAAAAAAACTTTTTTCAGTTTGAATCATTCAAATGAATGATTATATGAACATTACAATCTGAATGAAGGTTTTATTCAATTGTATAATAAGCATTAGCGTCTGCATAGTTCAATACAATTTTTAAAAATTTGACTTATTATTCTGTATATGTATATCAAATTCTTTTAAAATTCTTGTTGTCTATCTAGACGCTAGTGGTTATTCTACGGTATGCTGTATACCAATCTCTGGTTTGAAGTGGAACTATCTTGGAAGCACTACAAATAATATCCTTTGAATGAAGTACCGTATCTATGGATACTGGATATTATTTTGATGTAAATATTTTGATGTATATATTATTTACCCTGTCTAGTCTTCAGCTATCATCATCTGCGCACTGTTAGGTATGGACAAACACAAATGTATTCAGAAGGGTTCAGCCAGGTTTGCGGAAAGACCGGAAAGTGGGGGCGATTCCTGCACATTAATTAGGGATCTCTGGCCCTCTTTTGGGTTTCCGGTTGAGCCGCAAAGTCGTTCATTTCGGGAACAGAGGTCCAAGAGATAAAAGAGATAATTAAGTTCACCGTAATCAAATCGAGTAAATAGAGCATAATATAAATTATTACGACGATATTTAATTCATCCCACAATTCACTAAAATGGAAAAGAAAATATTTCTTACACACATACACACACAAATATATATATATATATATATATATATATATATATATATATATATATATATATATAAATATATATATATATATATATATATATATATATATATATATATATATATATATATATATATATATATATATATAACTTTTTGATAATTATTAGCAATAAGAGGCTTCGTGAATCTCAAAAAAATATAAATTATTACGACGATATTTAATTCATCCCACAATTCACTAAAATGGAAAAGAAAATATTTCTTACACACATACACACACAAATATATATATATATATATATATATATATATATATATATATATATATATATATATAACTTTTTGATAATTATTAGCAATAAGAGGCTTCGTGAATCTCAAAAAAAAAGAAAAGTTTTGAAAAAGCCACCAACGTCGTGGCGAAACGTAAACTTTTTAATAAAATCAAGTTTTTTGAGATTCACCAAGCCTGTTATTGCTAATAATTATCAAAAAGATAAATATAGATAACAGGCAACAACAATTCAAATATATATATATATATATATATATAAATATATATATATATATATATATATATATATATATATATATATATACATATATATATATATATATATATATATATATATATACATATATATATATATATATATATATATATATATTATATATATATATATATATATATATATATATATATATAATATATATATATATATATTATATATATATATATATATATTATATATATATACATATATATATATATATATATATATATATATATATATATATATATATATATATATATATATATATATATATATATATTTATATACAGTGGCGGGACAAGACCTTGATTTGATGGGGCAAGGTACATTTCGCGAGGCCCTCTTCTTCTTTCCCAACATGCATCGGCTAACTTTTGACAGCTACTATTCATTGTTCGCTGTAAATTCCTTCTTTTGTAGCAATAATCTCAAAGTGGTGGTCTTTGTAATTAACAGCCAGATAACAGTAAATTTTGACACCACTTCTCGTCCGCAATATTTGACGTTCATTTTGTTTGCTGATATTACAAAATCTGTTTTTTACTGGCTTTAAGGAGACTGTATAAGTTGCTCGCTATCTTTATAATCAAACATGCTTTTCTTTTTGGCTATCCTTTTATTTTTAATGTCTTTAGGCAGATCAAAACTGCTTTTCTCAATAATTTTCAAAACCGTTCAAAACCGAATCACAATCACTAAGTGTGATTGTTATTTTTGATTTTTTAAGCTTTCGATTCATTGAACAAATTCATCAAATTACAGTAATATATCCTTCACTGCCCCAGTTCGGATCTCCCACCTGATGTCTGATAAAGGCTTCATAGTAAGCTTCAGTTTGTCTTTGATTAATTTTCAGCGTTTGCTGGAACTTGAAAATAGAAAAAACATTTTCTCAATAAAACCAGAAAATGTTTTCGCTACCACAGAAGAATTTGCTACTAGGTAACAGCAGATTCCAGCTATGACAACCGTATGGTATAAAAAATGCCCTAGAATTTATACTTAGATAATACTCGAGTTTCAACTCCACTATTCACGACTAACATATTTGCATCATTGTCATAGTCTTGGCCACCACAGTTTTGAATATCTAAGCCATTTTTTTCTAGCTCTCCCAGTATTGTATTAATTGAATATTCTTCAGTCGTCTCAGTGACAGCAAGAAATCCGATAAAGTTTTCTTCTGTTGAGTTGATTGATGTATTAAATAGTAGTATATTAAGATAGCTGACATTTGTTCAATTCTAATACAGTCTCTAGTGCACTCCACTAAAAAAAAATAATATATTGTCAAATCTCTTCATGGATAACTGTTATGCTATAATAGCATAGGCTCCTAGGTCCGCAAGGCCGTAGGCGGTCGCCCACGCCTTACGCAGCCACTGTATATATATACAGGGTCCTGCAACAGTGGCGCGGTGTTCCATATCTCAATTTTGGAAACAGATAGAAATCTATATTTCTATAATATTACCTTATTGCTCGAGCTCGACAAAATAAAAATATTGTCGGTCACACAGTGTATTCAATTTCTTCTGGACGAATATCAACTACGTTTTTTCAAATGGCAACCTATATTTTTTGTCGCCTTCTCGGTTTCTACATAGAAAATGAGAGATACTTTATATAGATCTTCATTTCGAAAATATTCACGGTTTTCGAGATTTTTTGCATTTTTGATTTTTTTTTTCAATTTTGGTCACTCAGAATATTTGAAATTATAAAGTTGTGCCAAGTCCAATTGAAATTCATTTTTGGTCAAATATTCTACATTGGTAAATCTCTCTAACGATATATCTGAAATCAACCTGCGATATACAGGGTATGAAAAATCGCTTGCCACATATTATAAATAAAAATGTACAGAATCTTCCTCATTTCAAATGGAACACCCTGTATATTATAGATCCAAAAGAAGCGCTAAGAAAAGCTCTATAAATGTCATGAAGTATTCCCTATGTTTAAGTTTACTAGTTTTCCTTAAAACAGCGAAAAATGGCAAATATTCAAATTTAACGCTATAATCTCAATGAACGACTTTTTCCAAAAATAACCTGTTGGTAGATAAACAAGCTGTGAATTACACCACAAAATATTCATTATATATTCAAAATAATTTCAATATTCTCTAAATTTGAGCCATATTCTTTCGATTTAAAACACCCTTTCAGCGAATAAAATATTTATTGGAAATCGGGTAGTCTGGCAAATGACAGATCAAAATATTTGCCTTCAAATAAGTATTGAAATCTTTAGTGATTCGTTAAGTTGAACTTTCGATATAATTTAACAACATTCTGATGAAATCATATCGAAAGTTCTACTTAACGAATCACTAAAGCAATACTTATTTGAAGGCAAATATTTTGATATGTCCTTTGCCAGACTACCCGATTTCCAATAAATATTTTATTCGCTGAAAGGTTTATTTAGATCGAACGAATGTGGCTCAAATTTTGAGATTATTGAAATTATTTTAAATTTACCAGGTACATTTTGTGGTGTAATTCACAACTTGTTTATCTACCAACAGGTTATTTATGAAAAAAGTCGTTCATTGAGATTATAGCGAAGAAACTTGAATATTTGCCATTTTTCGCTGTTTTAAGGAGAACTAGTAAACTTAACCATAGGGAATACTTCATGAAATTTGTAGAGCTTTTCTTAACGCTTCTTCTGGATCTATAATATACAGGGTGTTCCATTTGAAATAAGGAAGATTCTGTACATTTTTATTTACAATATGTGGCAAGCGATTTTTCATACCCTGTATATCGCAGGTTGATTTCAGATATATCGATTGAGAAAGTTACCAATGTAGAATATTTGACCAAAAATAAATTTCAATTGGACTTGGCACAACTTTATAATTTGAAATATTCCGAGTGACCAAAATTGAAAAACAAAATCAAAAATGCAAAAAATCTCGAAAACCGTAAATATTTTCGAAATGAGGATCTATATAAAGTATCTTTTATTTTTTATGTTGAAACCGAGAAGGCGACAAAAAATATAGGTTGCCATTCGAAAAAACATAGTTGATATCCGCCCAGAAGAAATTGAACACCCTGTGTGACCGACAATATTTTTATTTTGTCGAGCTCGAGCAATAAGGTAATATTATAAAAATGTAGATTTCTATCTGTTTCCCAAATAGAGATATGGAACACCGCGCCACTGTTGCAGGACCCTGTATATATATATATATATATATATATATATATATATATATATATATATATATATATATATATATGTATATATATGTATATATATATATATATATATATAAATATATATGTATATATATATTATATATATATATATATAATATATATATATATATATATATATATATATATCTGAGAAAGATTCCGGGGTTCAATCCGATTTTTTAGAAAGTTTTGTTGGCGCTGAGAAGCACCGTTTGTTTTCACGACGTTTCGTCAAAATCTCATTTGGCATTTTCAAGTGCTGCTGTACGTCTGGTGACTAGACGGCAACTACTACTCTTAGTCGTCGACTGCTTAGTTGAGTCCACCAGACGTACAGCAGCACTTGAAAATGCCATGAGATTTTGGCGAAACGTCGTGAAACAAACGGTGCTTTTCAGCGCCAAACAAAACTTTCTAAAAAGATCGATTGAACCCCGGAATCTTTCTCAGATTCATTCCACCATCTGAGAAAACATACGATATAACATATATATATATTATATATATAATATATATATATACAATATATATATATATATATATATATATATATATATATATATATATATATATAAATATATATATATATATATATATATAAATATATATATATATATATATATAATATATATATATATACATATATATATATCTAATATATATATATATATATATATATATATATATATATATATATATATAAATATATATATATATATATATATATATATATATATATATATATATATATATATATATATATATATATATATATAAATTCACGGAATATACCTATATTTATCACATTTTGCTAAGAAAACATTTTTAGTGTTAATGTAACCTTGATGTCCTTGATAAGTAAAACCTGTTATGAGTGGAATACTTCTTAAAGTGAGATTAAAATATTGCTACCAAGAGATTCCACTTCTCCAGGTTAGACTGTTCATTTAATGATTGATTAACTAAAAAGTATTATTTAATAAAAATGATACGTATGCAAATTTGTACATTACTTTCTTACTATTTTTATTCGAAGGTAAAAATAGGGTCAAATGTTATTCAACAATTTTTTTTTTTTTTTTAAAGAGGTGGGACGTGCGTCCTCTCACACGCGCCCGACCTCCGTACAATTTTGGCTTCGTCAACTTAGACATTTAGCCATCAATTAACTAAATGAGGGGAACCACTTAAATCCGGACGCATACAAACACCCAGGAACACGGTGGGAATCGAACCCACCAACTCCGTCAACGAAGACGGCATAGCGTTACCTATACCGCTCATCAGCCACGGAGCCTCCATATTCAACAATTCGATATATAAAACTTATTGATGCTATCGTTTTGTTTTTTTTTTTTGATAATAATGTGAAAGATTAAAAATCTGTACCTATGAAACATTATATGAAGTTATTCAATGTAAAATATAAATCCTTCTACATAAAGTTATTTGGTATTTATGATCCTACTTTTATAGGTTTTTGTAACACAGATAACTTTCCATTTTCTAAAGTGTTTCATTGGCACTCCTGTACATTGTGTACATCGCATTAGGCACTATGAAAGCGCGTCGAATTTCCCCCACAGATTTGCAGTTCTTTTCCAACCCCTCGAAACCAACACACTGGGTGGAACAAAATACGTAAAAAGCCCAGTGCGTCAATTTAATAATGTTTCCGCTCTCACGGCCATTATTTCGACACATGCAGCCCTGTTTTCCAGGCTTGAACTTTTCAGTTTCCCTCGTCGAAGGCTTTTTCTAATGCATGGGCGAAAGATGTCACTGACGGCTATCCATTGGCGTAACGAAACTTTGATGGAAATGGTAAAATGTAGTTGGATTATTTCTATTTCTCAATCATTCATGATGTTATTTAAGTTATTTTTGAAGTGTTGAAATTATTTATTTTATCATAATTTCATTAATATCATAAACATTTGTAACCAACAAGATTACCCAATTTTATAAAATATATTCATTTAAAACTATTTTTAATATTTTGTGTTTTGGACGATTGTATATTTAAGTATTGGAAATTTTGCGATGTTCAAAAAGTTTGGTTCGTTGAAATTATTTTACCTTGAAAAATGGTTCATTTATGGTGGTAATTTTCGTTGAAAGTTCTTGAAGAAAAAGTATGTTTTATCTATTCTCAAAGATAGCCAAAGATTCGACGATGGTCTTTTTGTTTTATTTCTCAATTCATAAATGCGTGAGTTCGTTCTCATGCAAAATTTTCTTCAGAAAACGTTTTTGTAACCCCTTGCATATACTATCAATTCTTTTTCACCAAAAATAATAAATAATAATAAGTATATTATGTTAAAATTTGTTCCAAAGTTTTTCTCAAGTTGGTCATTAGGTAGTTTGTCATTGGTAAGTGACAACTCTGTGTTTCCTGTCAATCTATGGTCAACATATAACCATTTAACCATAGGAACCTTAATATATATCTATCTATGCATTTAACGAATAAAATATTCAGTGCTTCTGTTTAGATTTCGAATGGAACGTTTGAGTTGAATATTTACAGCACTATAAAAAAACGGGTTAAGTTAATTCTTGAAATCTCAACCTTAGAATTAGATTGATATTGAGTTCTCCCTAAAAGTTGAGAACTACTGGACGAATATCCTGTATAAATAAGTAACGGCTATTCCTGGCAGGGATGAAGACCGGAATTCGATTCCCTTAGTCGTTTGCAGTGGTTTATTCTTTGGTCCCTATCTATATGTACGGTCAGTTGTTCATTCACTTAAATTTGGGGCCTTCACATCAGTTTCTATCAGACGACAAAGACGGATTGCGAAGAAATCTGTATTGTCCTTCTATTGAATTTAAGGCAAATTTCATTTGACTTAGATCGAAGTAGAAGTACCTACTTACAGTTTCAAAAGAGTAAAGTTGGGGAATATGCGTTGTTCGTACGCAACAAATGCAAGATACAAAAGCTTAAAAGAGTTCGAAGAAACATGCGTTGGAAGCGAAGTATATTTAAAGATTCCTGTATAGAATTCCAGAAAGTATCGTGAATGTGAATAAAGGCATATTCTTAGAATAATTTTGCGAGAAATGCAATAATCGACAAAATATTGAAACTAGTTTTCGAAAAAAAATTGCAAATATAACCAACTGTAAACGTTTTTTCCCCAACATAAATTATATGAGATTTTGAATTGTCAGGTATCTTTTATAATAGAATATATCTTCTGAAAATATGAGTAATTATAATTGAATTCATAAAAAAAAAATTATGAATGTTTTTTCGATGATTGTAACAAAAACTGAAAATTACTAATATTGCCATTTTTTGTTTATTTTAGACACTTTCAGTTTTTAATATATTTACATAATTAACAACCCCTCATTCTATTAAATTGCGACCTTATAAGATCTTCAAATAAAAAATGTTCTTGACACTACATTTAATAATAATAATAATGATAATATTTATTCACACACCAGTATGGTATAAATACAAGTAAATAAAAAACAAAGATCAGTTATTGATACTCGATACCTAAGTGTAAACACTTGTTTCGAGAAGTAATAGAAACAAACAATGAAAAAACAAAGAGATCACCAAAAACACACAAACATGAAAATGAAAATTCCACTGAATGATTCAACTATAAATTCGATTATAAAATGTAGAACATAGAATCATACATCCATAATACATCTGAATATACGAGCCAACACACATAATATACCTACACATAAATGATATATAAATTAGAAACTTATATTACACCATAGAAAAGGATAAAAAGTATCAGTCATCAAAGTACTTATACAAAATATCAAAATAACAGAATTAACAAAAACAAGTAAAGATGAGAAACAAACATCTAAAAAACAACAAGCGTATTGTATAATGTTGAGTTACTATAAATCTAATCAAATATTCGCTGAAGTTCAACTCTTTGATTCAGTGGCGTAGATAGCTTTTTGCGATGGGGGGGATATGACTTAGGGCAAAATTTCATAAGTTTTTCTTCTAAAGTTCTATTCTTGTTGATGAAAATAATCTTTCATGTAGATAGTACAAAATAAGCAGAAAAATTGAATTAAATTGCAAAATATTTAAATTATTTGAACTGGAAAAAATTTATCAAGAATTAGTGAAAAATTGAATTATATTAAATTATATATAATATAATTTATAAATCATTGAACATATTCTAGGGAAAATTAGAGAAGAAAACCTAGTTTTAGGCGTTTTTCGACATTCATGACTTCGTCAGCTGTGATTCCAATGTCACGATGAATTGCCAGAGCAGCCAAACCTTTCAAAAACAGAAAATCAGACAAACAATTAATTTGCAATGAATTTTATATATTCAGAAGGGTCATTACTAGTCCACTTCTTTTATCGTGCTCCTTTGAATCGTTTCTATTCGCTTCAAACGTCGATACCGGCAGCATAGCTAATATTCTGAACAACATATTGATACTCGAAAAAAACATTTCTAGGCAATCATCAAGCTCTATTATTGAATTTTTAGGCTTAACATCGCCCTTACGAATTAAATATTTCTTCCACAGTTTCAAGTTACGAGAACAGCAGGTGTGGCAGTAAGAAATTTTTGATAAAACTCATCAGTTTTGATGAATTTATCAACTGCTTTGTCAATTTCGTATAAATCATGCTTGAAAAACATTCAAAATCTTTCTAATATATTTAGTCTAGTCAAGAAGTGCTTTTCTGTTCAACTTTTTTTATGGAAAAATATGAGCAAGGTGTCTCTCGATTCGGAATAGCATATAGACGTTTTTTGAGAAAAATAAAAATTCGCTCGCGAAAATTGTGAAAGTAAACAATATACTGAAAAAAGGGGGTTTGGTTCTTTGCCAATATGTCAAATATTAATTGAGATTCTTGAAATCTGAAGAAAGATTCGAAAAGAAGAGGAAATTTCCCAAAAAAAGACCCATTTACTGGAACTGTAGGATCAATATTCATAATTTTCTCAGATAGGTAAAAATATGGCCGAAAACGGGTAATTTGGTTTGGGCAAGTCACGCCCATTTAGGACACTTCAACAATTATTTTTCCATATGAAATATGAAAATCAAGGAATGAAAAATTCAGACAGTTACTAAATCGGCGAATGAGCAATAATCCAGTGATAATAGCGATTTTTGAATTAGTTATGCAATAGTTAATTAACAATTGTTTGGTACTTGAACATGAAAATTGTAAGTGTGATAACTGTTCACTATGGATCTGAAATTATTTTTCATTCTTGGAGCTATTATCATAAGGCTTCAGAGTAAATCCCCATTGAAAAAATTTCAATTTTTCAGTTGTTTATTGACAATTTCCGTAGGTATAGTTTTGCAAAATCAAAATTAATTTTTTTTTTATAATTTTAATGATCCGTTTTTTTATTATCGGAAGCTTTTTCAATATTCATCTCCTATTGTTTAAAAAATTGTTATAAACAAATGCGTTGTTTAGAAGAGAATCAAGAGAAGAAAGTTATGATTAATTAAAGTGCGTAAATTGTTAATAAAAAACTGAAAAATTAAATTTTTTTTAACAGGAATCTATTCTGCATTTTTTTGAAACTAGCTCCAAGAAAGCAAAAAAAGTATCAGATCTATAGTTTAACAGTTATTACACTTGCAATGTTCTTGTTCAAGCAGCAAAAAAACTTTTGCATAACCAATTGAAAAATCGCGATAAAAATGTTTTGTCACTAAATTATTGTTCATTTACCTATCCAGTAAGAACCTGAAATTTTTCATTCCTTAATTCAATATTTAATATAGTTGAACAATATTTATTATTAAAGTGTCCCAAATGGGCGCTACTTTCGCAAGCCAGACTAACCGTTGTCGGCCGTATTTTTACTCTGAGAAAACTATAAATATAAATCCTACAGTGCCGGGAGACTTTCTTTTAAAAAATTTCCTCTTTTTGTATATGTATTTAGATATCAAAAATATCAATTAGTTTTTGAGATAATTTTTTCTTTCAGTAAATTGATTATAACTTTTACAATTTTCAAGAACGGAACTTAAATTTTTTCAAAAAATATCTTCATGCTCTTTCGAATCGAATGACATCTAGTTCATATTTTTCCGAGACTCATGAACAAAATTGAACAAAAAAAGCACTTGTTGACTAGACTATATTCTCATGATTAGTAAATCTTTCTCCAGGTCCAGAAATGGATTGAACGCTATCACAGAAAATTTTTATTTACTTCAAAATGTTTTGGAGTAATTAAATTGTCAAAGCCAAAAGTTACTCATATTTTGATACCTACTCTACCTCAAAAAATATTCGAAATATTAAATATTGATTGAAAATATTCTATGTAAACAGAAATTTAATCAGTCACTAGGAACAAAAAACCTGTGTGACATGGAAAATTTTATTTACCAAGGAAGAAGTCAATCAGAACCTCTTCGCACTTCTTTCTTTCCAAATTTTATACTACCTATACTATTAAACAAAACTGCTCGTTTTATATATAATACTACACCATTAAACAAAAGCTCGAGCAGTTTTGTTTAATAGTAAGTTCAGTTTATAAAGAGAAGAAGTGCGAGGTGATTTTGGTTGACTTCTTCCTTTCGAAATAAAAATTTTCTATTAGACCTATTTGAACTTTTTTGAACACGTTTTTTGCTCAAAGTGACCGATTAAACTTACTAATTGAACGTTGAATAGAAAATGCTCAAAACTACTAGTTACTTCACCCAAAATTATAAAACGATTCAATTTCTTGATTGAATTATAATGTTGAAATTATAAGTAGATATTGCACACACAATTGCACAGTCGTCACGAAAACATATCTAGATGATTTTCATATAATCGCACATACATAATACCAAAAGAGGTGCTAGTGCTTAATAAATTTCATGTAGGTATACTTAAATACGTAGATACGAAGATTTTTATTCAATTCTATTATAATTTTCGTAGGCTCATGGGGGGGATTGATCCCCTTGATCCCCCCCCCCTATCTACGCCACTGCTTTGATTTAGATATTACCCATTTCTTCTTCCTTCATTGAAATTTCTCTAGCTCCATCTGAAGTCTTATACTTACTTTATCACTTTCACTAAGTATGAAGGGCATTGACAGGATAGTTTTCTGATTCACCAACTAACTAATCGAAATTTCAGAGAAATATGCCCAGCTACCTATTTGAATTCATACCAGGTTTTTAAGAAATTAATCAAAAATCGAAATGAGTTTCATGAAATTCGTCTTTATTTTCGTTAGCCATAAAAACAACCTTTCAAATCAGCTGACTGAAATCACAAATTGACATCTCTAACAGTCAATCTACAACTGTCATATAGAAAAATTGGTAGATATTCAACCAAATAGTTGACTTTTCAATATTCACAAATAACACCAAAAGTCTTTCCCTACAAATTAGGCAAAATGTTAGCAGATGAACTATTATAAAATAGAAATAATTAACAGAATCAGTAATTTCTGAAAATAGATAATATTCAGTAATAATATAACAAGAGAGTGAGAATGAATTGAAAATAATTTGACAGATTTTTTCAAAACTTGTTGCCAGGCAATAGTCACGAGAGCCCGGAGGGCTCGAGTGGCTATTTCCAAATGGCAACAAAATCTGTCAAATTATTTTCTATAATTTATCGAACTCGCGAGTTATATTTGACTAGATTATTTTTTGATTCAACAATTCTGTATTAGAAAGTGCCACCGAACTTTGTTTGTGCTTTTCAGGATGTTTTTGTAAAATTTTTCTTTTTGCATGTCTTGCATCTCGAGCATTTTTGAATTCTATATCATTGAGAGGATCAAATGACCTGTTATACTTATTAAAGTAAAGTTCTTGAACTAATTTTGCCGTTTTATTCCACATTGTCTTTATTGCTGCTTCTTTATAATCATTTCCGTCCTTTATTTTAATGTTATAAGCCCAATCTTTCAAAATCAATGCCAGAGTAGCTGTTGTAGTAGATTGATCCAGAATATAATTTCTTTCTTTGGTGAAGGTCTTAAATTGTCTCCATACAGACTGATTACTTATTAGATTGTTTTTCGAAGTAGTTTCTAAAATATTTTTTGTTACTTCTGCATCAGAAAAGGTACTAAACCGATAATTTTCATCCATTTTATATATCGCGTTGACACAATCAGGTAATTATTTTGACAACTATCTGACACTTGCTAAGCAAATAAAAGCTACAGTGATTATTCCCGAGAATAATCACAAAAGATTTATTCCCACTATAATAATGACATCATTGGTTAAAACTTACTCTTTTGACAAATAAAGAAGCATTTCATTGGTTTTAAGAAACGTCAAAAAATAATCATGTAAATATATGTATCTTTGTTGACGCTAAACTGGCACAGCGTGTGTGATACAAAAATGATAATATACAGAGAAGTCCATTTGAAAAATCACAGATTGATCAAATCAAGTTGGTTTCTTGAACTTCGATGACATGACGTTGAAGGATGGGCGGGAACGCCATGCCGTCGAACCTCATGAACCCAGCTTCGCTAGACGGTTGATTTTATTAATTTGTGGTTTTTCGAATGAATTTTTATCAGTTATTAGTCAATTATTTTAATTTCCAATCACTTCTTTCTGAAATAAGAGGAAAAATACAACTCCATTAACTCATCATTTCTTCAGTTGAGAAAAAATTCAAACAATCTGAAAGTTTTGGGAGTAATATCATAGTGTTAAAAGAAAAAGTTGCAAGTGGAGAGATTCTAAAATTTATTATTCTATTTCTACTAATATATCATTTTCTCCTACTGTCTGGTCTTGTTTTATGTTTACCACTTTGATTGTTCCAGTTGCTCCAGCAATCATCGAATTCTGCATCTTCATTGCCTCTACAATACAAGAAGTATAATTATTATCGAATCAAAATAAATTTAAGGGTGAATTGAAGACTTTAACTTGAAACTTTTGCTTACCTACAACACACACTTCTTGACCTTCTGTTACTTTATCACCAACTTTGACAGACACGCTTTTTATAACTCCAGGCATTGGAGCAATTACTTGTTTGGAAACGTCGACCTTTGGTTTTTCTACCATGAATCTTAATAAGTCTACGGTATTTTTCGTCAAAATCTGTATGGTGTATTTCGTACCTTGATATCTGAAATAAGATAAAAGAACGCGCTCAGTAATTACATCCATATTTTTCATTTCGTATTGATCTCACATGATTTGATACTCTCCATGGGCATTTCTGGATACCAACTGCATAGCAATGGGTTCGTTTTGATTTATTTTGGTCAAGATAAGGGAATTTGCCAAATTAACATCTGCTTTATTGATTTCTAGATTTTCTTGACCCACTTGTACATTGAAGTATCCATTGCTCTGAGAAACATTGACCTCTATATCCTCGTTTTCTACTCTCACAATCAAGTCCCAAGTATCTAAGATCTCTTCGTGTATTTTTATTCTGGGTCCGTTCAAAAATTGCCTATTTCTGGAATCCCATGTCGCATAGAAACTCACGCCTATGGCTATAAGCTTGTATTTGTCCACAGTCTTAAGTTGTCTACCTTTGAAGCCTTCTTTGTAAACTTCTTGAAGGTAATTTGTGTTTATGTCACCTGAGAAACGAATAATTAAGAACCAAGTGTTTCATAGATTTTCATATGTATAAGTGATAAAGTATTTTTAATTATTTAGTTCCATAGGTTTTCCTACTTTGAAACAAACTTTTTTTTATGGCGACAGGAATATTCGTTGACATTATTATTTCGTGAATTTCAATATAAGAATGTCTCAATCGCAATATATTTCTTGTTTCTTTTCATTATTTGACAGCTGAACAATTTTATTTTACAATACTACTAGATCAACTACATAATACAAATAAAATTAAACAACTTATCAGTACCATCATATTGTACATACGAAGAAAATAAATGAAAGGGGTCCCAGATGTGAACCCTGAAGAACTCCATGAGAAGCTAAGAAATGAGAATTAAACTTCGTTCATGCTGACAATTAGACTGAATTATGTCCTACCTTCGATAAAGCGTCTTTCTGTGAGTATATCTCTTAGTAGTGGTATATTATGAGTAACTCCTCTGATAATATATTGATCTAGAGATGCTATACTTCTTGATATTGCTTCACTCCTATTCTTACCATAACATACAAGTTTACATATCATTGGATCGTAATATATACTTATTTCACTTCCTTCTTCTATTCCGCTGTCGCATCTTACTCCAGCTAAATGTGTAGGTTCTTTATATTTGAAAAGTCTACCAACGCTAGGAAGACCAAAATTTTTGTATGGATCTTCAGCATATACCTGTAATGTGGTAAGTTAAGAAAGAGTCTGGTGAATACTGAAGAGATCTAATAAGATCGAAACCATGTTTTAAATTTGGAATAGGTTGCCATGAGTAGGTATATTATGCTATGAAATATTGACTGAACGTTTATTAAACTCGTTCAATATTTGAGATCTATTGTGAAATATTTGAATTCAAATCTTCAACTCACTCTACTCTCAATGGCCCAGCCCTTGATTTTCACGTCATCTTGTTTTATTTTCAGTTTGTGACCTTTGGCAATTTTGAGCATTTGTTGTACTATATCAATTCCTGTTATACATTCAGTTATTGGATGTTCTACTTGCAATCGTGTGTTCATTTCGAGAAAGTAAAAATTGCGATTTTCGTCCACTAAAAACTCCACAGTGCCAGCAGAATAATAACCCATTTCCTTGCACAGACGTACGGCTTGTTCACCCATAGCTTTTCTAGTTGCATCGTCTAAAAAGACACTGAAAATGTCTTTTGATTAGTTCAGTTTTCAATTATTAAATTATGAATTGATTTTTTCATAATATTTTGAACAATTGATGAAGTCTTACTTTTGGTATAATGTCTTACCTTGGTGCTTCTTCGATTACTTTTTGATTTCTTCTTTGTATGCTACATTCCCTTTCATTTAGATAAATAGCATTGCCATGCTTGTCTCCCACCACTTGTATCTCTATATGTCTTGGATTGTCAATGAATTTTTCTACTAGCATCCTACTGTCTCCAAAACTAGACATTGCCTCTTGAGTAGAGAGTTTGAAACCTGCTCTAACGGTATAAATTAGTCAACGGAAATTGGACCACCCATTGGCAAATCATTGATATTATCAGAGTCTGTATTATTGGTATATAGTAAAAATAAGGAATAAAGTATAAACTTTAAAATAAAAACACTTGGCTTATGTTTCACAATATAAAAAATCTTTAGATACTGTACTTAGCAGTAATAAAAAGTCGACATGTTTCGAGCTATGAACTCATTATCAAGACTGACTACAGGAGGAAAAGGAAAGGAAGGAAACACACGTGTTTCATTCCTCCCTGAAGTATGTGTCAGGGAGGCGGGCAGCTTGAGTTTGGGATTAACTCCTTCAGCCAGATCAGAGGATACACTTGTATGTACAAGTGCACTAAGGATAGGTCAGACGGGATATTTATGGAACATAGGAAGTGTGGGTAGGGTTCAGAGGATTAATACTGGCCCAGCATTCGCCTTATAAGTTTGCAAGCAGTGACTTACATTACCATGAGGAAACCTCTGAGAAAAACTCATGGCAGACCAGTCGGCCCCGGGGTTTGAACCCGCGACCTCCCAAATACTAGCCAGCGTACCTAACATACTCGACTAACTAGCTTGGTCTACAGGAGGGTATTGCATCGTAATTTATAAAACAGACAAAAGCAAAGGTGATACCTGAAAATCAATTTGTTCGTTTAAAAGGGGTAATTGACTATTATGGGCGGAACTTATTTCGAGAATTTCGAGAAGGTCAAGACGTTTACCCTTGTTACCTGAATGTAACAATTTGGTTTTGTTGAAATCCAGGAAGTGATTGAATTTTATACAATGTTCAGAGAAGCCAGTGGTATTTTTGTTTTGTAAAATTGACTTTTTATGTTCTTCAACACGAATATTTATATTCCTTCCTGTCTGTCCAATATAGAAAGCAGGACATTCGTCGCAAAATATTTTGTAAATACCACTGTTTTCTCCGATGTTAGATTTTTCTTTATTATTGACCAAAACAAGACTTCAAGTTTCTTTTTAATTTGTACAAGATTGTTTTTAACGTTATTTTTTCGATAGTCTGTTACAATTTTGCTACTCAAATTAAGGCACATAATTTATTGGAAGTATTTTTGTTCTTCATAAATAGTTTGCGTGGGGTAATATTGAATGACAGATACTTATTCGTTTTTTCCCAATGAGCTTGGTCGATAAGACTTTCATTGTAACCGTTATTGATGGCTAATAATTTAATTGTATTAACTTCAGTTTGAAAATTTGTTTCCGATAATGGAATCGTGAACAACCTATGTATGAACGAATGAAAAGCACTGAGTTTTATTTTAATGTGTTGGTTAATGTCGCTGTGAATTAAAGTATCTGTGAAGGTTGGTTTTCTATTAATGTTGAAAGTAAGAGAATTCAAATTCCTAGCAATCTGAACGTCTAAGAAATTCAAGGTACCGTTTTCGTTTTCTACTTCTTTTGTAAATTGAGTCGAGTTGTAGAAAGTATTTATATATTTAAGGAAATTATCTAACTGCCTATCCTGGATTTCAACAAAACCAAATTGTTACATTCAGGTAACAAGGGTAAACGTCTTGACCTTCTCGAAATTCTCGAAATAAGTTCCGCTCATAATAGTCAATTACCCCTTGTAAACGAACAAATTGATTTTCAGGTATCACCTTTGCTTTTGTCTGTTTTATAAATTACGATGCAATACTCTCCTGTAGTCAGTCTTGATAATGAGTTCATAACTCGAAACATGTCGACTTTTCGTTACTGCTAAATACAGTATCTAAATATTTTTATATAGTGAAACATAAGCCAAGTGTTTTTATTTTAAAGTTTATACTTTATTCTTTATGATGTTTCACCAAGTGATGTGCGAGAATTCAATCTCAGTTAGTAAAAATAAGGGTTTAAAGACTCAAGGGGAATTTGAATGAGAAACTACTCTTTTTTCTAAGCAAGCTTTTGCAACATAGAATAGATGTACATTAGCAGCAAGTGCTCACAATTTAAATTCAAAATTAAAAAAAAAGAAAACTATTATAAAACACTAATACATGAAATTATTGAAATAAAAAAAAAATTGATAATACGATTAATAAGAAAAGTGACACACCAACATTGAGTGATATAATACAGTTATTTGCTGGTGGTGAAACGTGCAGAAGCCGTGAAAGAATATTGAATGAACAAGAAGAACAAAATGGTCATAGATTCGTGATAATATTCATCTGTGATAATGACATGATGGTGTGATAGGTTATAATCTTGTTTTTAATATAAAGCAAAGATTGTTATTTTCATTTAAATAATAAATAAGTGAAAATAAAACTTGACAACACCGAATTCTTAACGAAAATAATATTTAGATAAAATTTCAATAAATACCTTGAAAAATGTTCAACCTCACGTTTGGTAAGCACATAGTAAGTGATGTGATTGTTTTCAAGTTTATTTATGTGAAAGTTTTGTATTTTAGAAACCCTGAAGAAGCAATAATAATATTGGGAAAGCTTGGTTAGAAAAAAGAGTATTTCTTCCCTCAAATTCCCCTTAGGTCGTTAAACAATTAACTTCACTAGATATATATATATATATATATATATATATATATATATATATATATATATATATATATATATATATATATATATATATATATATATATATATATATATATATATATATATATATATATATATATATATATATATATATATATATATATATATATATATATATATATATATATACACAAAGCTTCCATTTTTTTGGTGAGTGAAACCGGGACACATTATAATATAGGATAGCTTTACCGGAGGGAGTATTCCATTCCCCCAGTAGAGCGGGGTCGTCCACTGGAAAATTTTAAAAAAATCAGTAGCAAAAAAGTTTTAAGACTTTTTGTAATCCTCGCAAGTGACAGGAGGAAGAATCTTGAACTAGATTGTTAGATCTACACACCTTTCAAAAATCAAAAGGAAATTCTGCTACTTAAAAAAATATATTTTTGCCTTTTTAAGGAAAATTTTTTCTGATCTATCTAGAAAGAAGTGTTAATAAAATAAAATTTAGAACACTTCATAAAATTGTTGATTGAATAATTACTGAGTCTTATCAAGTTTATTTTTTTATGAAACTGAAACTTTTTTTTAACTACAAAAACAATTATAAAATTTTTTTTGTCAAAATAAAAAAAATAAATTAATAAGTTCACAATGTTAATCTGTGCTTTCAGACAAAGCGCTCACGTCTCTTTGCTTGATAAAGTGATAGTGTACACCTTTCCTCTAGGTAGCTCTCACCTTCTCATAGGCCTGTTGTTATAATTAAACTAGTTATAGCCATTATTCATTACTTTTTACATCTTACAACCGTTTTCCGGGACATCGATCAAACCGGGCGGGACACTGGGACAAAAGCAAAATACCGGGACTGTCCCGGCCAAACCGGGACGTATATATATATATATATATATATATATATATATATATATATATATATATATATATATATATATATATATATATATATATATATATATATATATATTTATATATATATATATATATATATAAATATATATATAAATATATATAAATATAAATATATAAATAAATATAAATAGTTATATTCGAGGTAAGAAATAAATAACTTTAAATATAAAATACCTATATATATATATATATATATATATATATATATATATATATATTGTTTTGTTGGTTTGCTTGTTTCTTCGGCTGGGTTTGACTTACCTGGCGTCCTGATCGTCGCGTGCGATGCGCATCCCTTTCCCCCCTCCGCCAGCCGAGGCCTTTATCATAACAGGATATCCAATCTCTCGAGATATTTGCACACAATGATCTGCATCCTTTATGATGCCATCGTATCCCGGAATCGTGTGCACGCCGGCGTTCGCCGCCAGCCTTTTCGATTCCAACTTGTCGCCCATTCCTGTTATCGATTCCACCGAGGGACCCACGAAACTTACTCCGTTCTCCTCCTGCGGGAATTCAAAGTGTTGGTTCGATTAAGTCGAATCTTCGAGGGAAGTTCGAGGAATATGCTACGAGATTGATTTAAGATTAAGAATTTAGTTCTACCGGTGTGCAATATTTGCTTTATAACCACTAATTAATATCGTGCAAAAATGACAATAATTTAATGGGGGTATGATTGCCACTTGAGCTGCAAGATTGTGTTTAATCAACGTTATCAAAAGTGGTTGAACTGTTTTATAACTAATACCATAACATACAAAGAAGCGTTTATTTCAAATAAAGACTTGGACATATTTCCAAGAAGACCGGACGAATAGGCTTGACTACATATCAGTTAATTTTCTTTTTTTCTGAAGCCAAGTTTCATACCTCTTTCCCTTCTCTCTCGTTTGTACTTGTATATTTCCGTTAGGCTGGAAGATTGCTCTATTCCAATCAACTGTTACAAAGAAAAAGTTAAATCTATAGATCGAAATATCTATGTCTCACGGACTGCGATGACTCTATGATTTCAATAACTCCAAATTTTCTATGAATGAATCTTTGGAGCTACTCATAATATGTCACCTATAATAAACTGATATGGTCCTCATTTTCATAATTACAATATCAGTATGTCCTTCGATATTTACCGAGTATGCATTTTTGATGGCTACTAGCAGTTTCACAAATGAAGTTTATAGCACAGTTGCTGGATATAACTGCTCTTCTGTGAAATATCCCTTTCTAATTTCTCTTAGAGAAGCAAAATCTATGAGGCATTTTTGTGGTGGATCCTTAATAAAACCAAATCTTGTCTTAACAGCTGCTCATTGTCTGTTATCATACGAAACTTCCCCTGAAAGCGTTACAGCAGCATTTGGGAGTATCGATTCGACGCAAGTTGGCGTCCAAAAGAAAACTGCTAGAGCTATATATATTCACGGTAATTTCCATCCAAAAAATCTCGCTAATGATATTGCACTCATCCTTCTAGATAGTCCTTTCGAACTGCAGTATCCGAACAGTCTGGTGAAGTTACCCGATAATGAAATCCAAAATATCACGGAAGTTTGCGAGAAAGGAATAGTTTTTGGATGGGCAAACAGAGGTGAAGGACTATTAAGAAGCACGGACTCCAAATTAGCATTCAAAGTGAATCCAGTTCAACATTGCGTCGAGTTAGAAATAATACCTAGAAATGCTTGTGCCATTTTGAATAATGGCGATTTGGAAGAATCATTCATTTGTGCTTTGACAGAAATGAATTATGAATGTCATGTGGACTCTGGGGGGCCACTAATTTGTGGTGGTGTTCAATATGGGATCGTCTCGAGCAGTAATGAGTGCGCACAAGACAAACCAGGGTATTACACTAGACTTGATATCTACTTAGGATTTGTAAATTATGTTACTCAAAATTTTCTTGATATGACAGAAATACCAGCTCCTAGAAGCATCGGAATTTCTAGATTGAACGTAAAGTACATAGAATCATTAATTGTTCCTCTTTTTTGTCTAAATATAATTTTGAAACAGAATGAATGATAAAGTAATGCAAGATAAACCAAATTGATGTATTTCTACATGTTTCTGGAAAATATGATCTATATTGTAGGGTTCCTGAAAATACGCGAATCAAAATTTTTCAGTATTTATTTTGGTTTCTGATTCAAAATCTTTGGTAACGCCGAAGTATCTATATTTAAGAAATTCGCTTTGAGAAGAGAAAATCTTCGCTATCAAAAACGTATCGTCATTTTCCCCTTCAGAATTGATTGAAGATAATTATTTCCACATGGTTTTGCTTCGAAATTTCACTCAAACGTTGTATTGAGGTGAAAAGTGAATATGTAGAGAACTGAAAAGAATTGAAAAAATATCAAGTTTTGAAAATATTCATCTTTCCAAAAGGATTTGAAAGAAAGAAACTCATTATTTTAGATTGGCCTGGAAAATTCTCAAATATAATTCCTTTTGTGAAATTGTGATCCATGTGAAAGAAAAAATATTTAGATCAAAAAGAATTGCAAATAATTTATCGATTTCATCAGAAAAAATTGAAGATGTAGCCTAAAAAATGACAAGGAATAGATATTTAAAAGATAAAAAGACAATCTGCTAAACTTTACCTAAGTCCACCCAGATATAAATCCTATTGAGAAATTGTGTACCAAGTGCAGAACCTGAAGATGGAAATAGAATTTCAAATAATTTATTGACTGTATCAGAACAAAATAAATCCTAAAGGAGAACCTACATAACTACTGTCGAATAAAACCTGTATATTATCCATTTAATTTCTTTTAATGAATCTTCCTCTGTCGACATTATTATTCGCAATTCTGCACTTCCACTTTGAGCACGTTCAATTTGTACAGAAAATACGGAAGAAGAGAACTCAATCTCATTTTGTGTAATGTATTTCTACTTACCAGTAATCGAACAAACGTGGCGTTTTCTGATAAGAATCCATATCCAGGGTGAACAGCTTCCGCTCCTGTAGCTTTAACAGCCTCCAGTATTTTATCCATGTTGAGGTAGGATTCAGAAGCAGCCGCCGGACCAATAAATACTGCCTCATCGGCTTTGCTCACATGTTTCTGGAAAAAATACGAAGGGGCCTTATTTTACACCGGTTGTTTCAATTTCCTAAGATCCGATCGGTCGTTTCCTTCAACCGAATTTTCCGGGACGATGAGTTTGACGGATGGACTATACGAAGATGACAGGGAGCTTTTGAAATTCCGCTGGTTATGAAGGAAATTTTATTTTATATTTTTGCACTTAAAAATTGTATTTCCTTATATAAATATACATGATCTGAGAAGTTCTGATTTACTAGGTTTAATATATCATTGTTCCATCATATTTAATTCACATTCACTGGATTTTGAATATTATAAATCTCTTCATCTTTACATAGTATAAAATGAGTAGATAACAAACATAATTTTTCAATTTTTCGCAAACCATCGCACACTGATAGCGTCATACATAGTACTTCCCTACATCCTTTCCAACACAAAATGGCAGCTTTCAATAGTATGGTACATCGTTTAGTAAATATTCCACTTTCAAATGCCAATTTTAACATCGAGAAAAATATAATTAAACAAATTGCCGTAAATAATAATTATGATCCCAATATTATAGACAATATGATAGATAAAAAGTTTTTCAAAAATGCGATTAACCAGGTGTACCCCCTTACTAAAAATAATATCAAATACAACAGCCTCACTTTCATCGGAAATTCAAGTAAAAAACTTAAATCTCTCTTATCTAAGCACAACATTAACATTGCTTATCGTACCGGTAATAATTTAGGAAATCATATAAAAAATAATAAATCCAAAGTTCATAAAGATAATAAATCGGGAGTTTATAAAATTAATTGTGGCGATTGTGATAAGTTTTACATTGGTAAAACTTTCAGAAGTTTTACAAACTAGAATTTCAGAACACAAACGTAGCTTTGTTAATCAGAAGTCGGATTCACATTATTCAAACCATTTAATCCAAGAAAATCACACATTCAATTTCGATTTTAAAATATTAAATACTGAAAGTAAGGGAATTAAACTTAATTTTTTAGAATCATTACAGATAAATAAATACACGCATTCCGGTCTCCTATTGAATAGCCAAATCGATCATACTTCAAGCCCCCTTCTTAATCTTTTCAAAATTACCGAACTACCTGACTAGCAGTTCAGAATTGGTTTTTCCTTTTCTAATAATTATTTGTAACCATCTTTGTATTTACCCCTTCTACATAAATTGTCATTTCTTGTTTTCCATATAACAGAGAATCATAGTTAGTTTGCCATTAGCATCTGAAGAAGGTGAAGTAGCACCGAAACGTGCGTCATGCGTTATTTCTTATAATAAATGTGTAAATTGTTATTTTTAACCATTGTTTTAATATAGTATAAAATGAAGTTGCTTCCGTTGTCTGTACGCTTAGATCTTTAAAGTACTCAACGAATTTTCACGCAATTTTCAGGAATACATAGAGTGATTCAAGAGGAAGATCTATATGTATAATACATACATATTATACTACAGAAAAACCGAAAAATATATTTGTCCACGACTGTACTATGAAACATTCATTATACGTGTGTATTCCTAAGTACCATTATACCTTTTATTCACTAGTGAATAATGGTTTATTATACACTGCATGACGTCACACTCAAAACGTATGTCTAAACTTGAGACTATCATTCACACTGTTAGGATAGTATTGTTATTAGATTTTTAGGTTTTATGTAACTAAGATAACTATAAATTCAATGCCTTCGTTTATTTTCAATAATTGTTCTGTTAATATTAATATAAATAAATAAATGCAAAATTATCTATTTCATTTTCATCAGAGTGAAAGAAAGGAATGGAAGCGATGTCAAGTGAAATAGTTGACGTTTACGTGAGTATGCAGTTTTCAGTGAATACAGAAAATGTTATGTCAACGCTTTTGATAACTATTTTTATTGTTGAAAATGCAGATTATTACTAATTTTTTCGAGGAAGTCCTGGATAAAGTATAGTATTCTACTCGCACAAAATTACAATTTTTCACTCGGGTGAATTTCGACACGAGCCCTCGTGAAAAATAGCAATCATTTTGTGCTTGTTGAATAATATACTATTATTTTTCACTTGTATATTATATGTTTATTTCACCTTGAATACGGTTGCTATAAACATACTCATTAATATGCCATAGGCCGTTATGCCCGCATTTGCGGACGTTATGGATCATAACGCCCGCTAATTGTACTAGGAGAAATGAAGCAAATTTCATTGATTAAATACTTCATAATCCTTGTCGTATACGACTCTGCATTTCTCCTTCAATGAATTATTCGCAGCTTTGTCTGCATTTTCTATAATATTCATGGGTTAATTCATTTTCATTTTCATTATTTCTATAAGACTACACAAATAAAGCAGCAATGACATTCACTAAATATGATGACAAAAATATTCACAAACCTCAAAATATCAACGAATGTTTCTCTCCGGGCGTAAGGATCTATATAACGCACTTGGTACATAAATAACTATTTTTTGTGCGCTTAAATCGCAAACGCTGGCCTATCGATTTAAATTCTACAGACTAAATTTGAGCTAAAAAAAGTGCAGGAACTATAAGGAAAACATCTTTAAATTTCAAAATCCTGCAAGTCGGAAACGAAGAATTTTTTTGAGCATGATATTAAGGAACACCTGCATATTAACATTTTCTAAAAAAGTAAAGCAGATTGGCTAGCTCAGCTTAATTGAACAACTAGAATTTTCAGTTCATTAGTACTTTGTGGCCTTGTTAAACAGCTTTTCCGCTCCCAATGAAAAGCGGCAGACACTGCCACAATATGAACGACGAAAGTGTAGTGCTTCATATTATAAAGCACTGACAACAATTTCATGGAAAAATGAAAAAGAAATGAAGTTATTCGTTCTTTCCAATTTTTTGACAATCTGATCATCCATATTTGTATCATTTATTTCAGAATTTCGTAACTCCTTTGTTTTTCTACTATATCGTGTGCCTTCAGGATACTTTCATCAAAATCCTTTTAATGAAGAATATTTGTTCGAACCCTTACAATGATTGGAATACGAAACAACTATATCCTTCCATAAACCGAATGTTTGCTTTTAATTAACGGATGTACTTTAGGTCAAATTTTCTCCCGATTTTCCATTATATAGGAAGGAAATGTGGTGGATCTGATCAAACAAAACAGGTATTACCCTAACCAGGAAGAGGTTTATGTTTCAGGGTTGGCAGGAGGTATTGTCGGAAAATAAATATTTGTACTTCAAACAGAAAAGAATTCATAAATTGAATAAATATAAAATTTGGATGATATAATTATTAATTGGTGTAACATTCAACAAACTGGAGAAGATTCACTTCTCGCGAAAGATTTTGTTGATATCTGATGGTGTTCACATGGTTGGGAAAGCGAAACGAATACCTTATCTTTGGGGGAATAGTTTTTCATGAACAGAAAGTAATAAATTTTCAGTTTGGTTATAATTGTAATACTTACTATAACCATAGTTATTAGTAGACTGAAAATTCAGTTCTTGAATTTCTTCGACTTAAAACACTTTTAGAAAGTGAGATTTTGTGATATAAAGATCCTAGATTTGTGACCATGAAGATAGATCCCTATCCCCTACCCCTAATAGTAGTGGGGGTAAAAAAAGGGGGTAGAAATAGAAAATTATTGTGAAAATAGAAGTGTTATGTCTTTTTAGAGGGTTTCCGGTCTCAAGATTCTAATTTTATAAACTACTTACCTATATGATAATATACTACTGAATACTGAATAGAGAGGGGGGGGGAGTAAAAAGGAAAGGGAGTACATTTAAAAATTGTTGAAAAATTTAGTTTTTTTAAGTTACTATAAGTTGTTGTAATAAAAGTATTGAATTGCACAAAAAGTATTGATTCAATTGTTTTTTGTTTTGATAACTCTCATTTTTTCATTGATTTATACCTAATAACATATTTTTTCTAATTTTGACATATAAAGTGACACTTTTTGAAACTGATTGTCATTATGAAACGTTTTACTTTTTGTAACTAGTTGCATAAAGTAAAATTTTTATTCAATTGGTGACGAAAAATGTATTTCAAAATTAGTGACAAGAAGAATTATTCTATTTATTAATACAAGTTAAAAACATAAATTATAAATTAATTAATTATTATAAATATTGATAACACAATTATTGCAATTATTCAAATTAATTCCCGACGACATATTTTTTTCATTGCTCGAACTTGCTGTTATTTGGGAAGCGGCGCACATTGCATTAGATGTTTCACCAAATATTTCTTGCGCCATAAGTTTTTTATTATTCATGGAATTTTCAACATATCCCTCCGCAACAGAGGTAGATTTCCAACCTCCATGCCACTTTAATTTTAAAATATCAGCGCCACTGTCTGCTAGGAAAGTGGCAGAGCTTCTTCTGAAGCAGTGGCCAGTATATAGAACAGGATTTGAAAGACCAATAAATTGTGCAATGACTTTTGACAGACTGCTAAATGTGTTAATTCCCACAGGATTTCTGGTACATTTTCCATTCGCATATTTTACAAAAAATCTGTTGTGTTTAAGAACCTGGGGACGCAAAAATCTCACGCGTTACACAAAATTAGGCATTTCGTAACTGATGGCATGAATAGCTATTTTGACTGGCGTACTATAGCTTAGCCATATGGCTGCACAAAATCAATTTAAGAAATCTCGTAGATCCGAGATGTGTTAAAATTTATGTATTGTTGTTGGAAATATTTATAACTATCAAAGAAATATCTGATTTCGAATACATATCGAAAATTATCTAATTAAAAACTCAATTTATAAATTCAAGTTTTCATTATTCAGTATTCTGCTCATATTTGTTATTTGAAGAACTTTAGAACAGATACCTATGCGCTAGTACTGATCTGAATTTATGTCTGACCCATACAAACTTACCCTTTATGCATCTCACTTTATTACAAATTAGAATGTGTAAACTTGATAAAACAGACAATGGAAACAAATTTCCTTCTACCTTTGTGTGTACCGAGTAATTTTCAAGATAAGTAACCATCTATATACGAAGCAGAGATATATCGAATGGAATAGTAATCTCGTGAAAATGGAAACTTCTCTCAGTATTTTATAGAATAATTGAAGACCGAAAGCAAGCTTTTACGATAAGAACAACAAAAACATTTCCATTAATCTGAAATGACTTATTTTAGATGACATCAAAGTGAAGTACATTGTATTTATTAATGCCGAAAAAACTGCAGAACAGTGGGCATAATCTCGTTGCTTCAATTATTTCTATAATTATCCAAACTAGTCACGTGAATAATAGCGAATAAGTATTAATTGATACGATGAAACGATAAAAAATTAAATGTCTTAAAATATTGCGATAAAACAAAAAGGATTTTCAGAGATGTATATAATTCTTAGCAATGACTGGAACCTGGATCTTCATGGTCTCCTTGGTACCGCTACTGTGCGGTATTCATTACAACAAATGGGTTTATAATTGGAGAATGCGGCATCAAACTAATGCACCAGCAAGGAAATATCGACAGAAATGACTACTTGAAGCCATTTATATCTAATTTGAGAATGATTAACCATAACACTATTGTTTTCTCCAGGCGATAAACCCTGTGATGAAATGGGATTATAATATGCTTTTATCGAGAATTGTCGGTAATGACAAAAGCGATATTGAAAATGAAAACAGTTATACGAGTAAGAGTTATTTCATAATCCACAATCAGTAAAGGCTTGGTTACACAGTGCGAGCTTCTACGAAGTTACTGCAGTTCAGCTTATCGCTCCTTGTGACCTCATCAAACGAATTACAGGCATGTGCCAGTTGGTCAGTAGTTCGCATTCGAGTTACTACAAAATTTTTTTTACTCGTCTCTCACCTTCCCCCACCATGCAAAAAGCAGCAGCTCGCATGCAACTCGCACAAGAATTTGCAGGGTATTGCGAATTGACAACAACTCGGAAGCCTGGGACCACAATTTATCAATATTTCCACTGGTGTAGGTGTCACTACCATTACAACTTTATTTTCTCGGGGATCTTCATTTATAGTTGTTTAAATATTCTATGCATTGCCTCTCCCTTTGCATCCAATTCCTGGCCCAAATCGTTCTGTTTTCCTTCGTTTTTCGTACAGCACTTTTAGCACGAAGTATTTCTGCGTAAATTATTTTTCCAACCGCTTTTATTACTGTATGAATTGGACCACTCGTGTATTTTGTGACAATATTGCAAGAGACCTAGCTACTGCAAAGATGCGAGTACACAGGTGAAATAGCTGTCTCTGTCTTCTTTCACGCCAGTAGCTAGCACTTGTGTGACCGGGCGAGACGAGTCGTGCTACTGTCATACGAGTACACAGGTGAGGTAGCTGTCTCTGTCTTCTTTCACACCAGCAGCTAGCACTTGTGTGACCGGGCGAGGCGAGTCGAGTCGAGCTACTGTCATACGAGTACACAGGTGAGGTAGCTGTCTCTGTCTTCTTTCACACCAGCAGCTAGCACTTGTGTGACCGGGCGAGGCGAGTCGAGTCGAGCTACTGTCATACGAGTACACAGGTGAGGTAGCTGTCTCTGTCTTCTTTCACACCAGCAGCTAGCACTTGTGTGACCGGGCGAGGCGAGTCGAGTCGAGCTACTGTCATACGAGTACACAGGTGAGGTAGCTGTCTCTGTCTTCTTTCACACCAGCAGCTAGCACTTGTGTGACCGGGCGAGGCGAGTCGAGTCGAGCTACTGTCATACGAGTACACAGGTGAGGTAGCTGTCTCTGTCTTCTTTCACACCAGCAGCTAGCACTTGTGTGACCGGGCGAGGCGAGTCGAGTCGAGCTACTGTCATACGAGTACACAGGTGAGGTAGCTGTCTCTGTCTTCTTTCACACCAGCAGCTAGCACTTGTGTGACCGGGCGAGGCGAGTCGAGTCGAGCTACTGTCATACGAGTACACAGGTGAGGTAGCTGCCTATGCCTTCTTTAACGCCAGCAGCTAAAAATTGTGTGACCGGACGAGGAGAGTCGAGTACGTCATACGAGCATACAGGTGTAGTAGCTGTCCATTATCAGGCCGGTTACTCATAGAGGATCATATGGAAAAACAACTGCCTAAGCTCATCTTGCAAGTTTCTAGAAGTTTATAGATGATAAAACGTTAATTTAAGGGTTTTGTGTTGCCTATACATAATTTGGTAACTATACTAGGTTGTAGACATCTACCTTTGTGAATTGTGTAATTAGAAATACTTACTGCAACTGTATTGAATTGTTATTTTCTTGATGATTCTCATATTTTTAGAATAAAAAGAAATAGAAGCTTACTTAACACAAATTTATAAAAAGTTCCTTATGTTGATTAGATAACCATTATTTAATATTTTCTGTTAACTATTTCTCAATTCTTTATCAAAATCTACTTCCGAATGTTGAAAACTCTGTGTATCACACTACGATAAGCGTCTTACTTTAGTCAATTATTTCTACATTGTAGCTTAATTTGTGATTCAAAAAGATTGAAAAAATGTTTATTATTTTTTCTGTTTACAGTTAAATTTCAATAACGTCCAGAACCATTTATCAAATTTTCTACAGAAATATTAAAGCACAGATGTAACGATTTGATGAAAGTAATAAAATAATTTAGTGGGTAAAACTTGAACTGTGTTGAGTCATGATAATGAAAAAGAACTGTGAAAAATGAAAAATATCTCTTTCATTAATAGCCTGACCTATTGAAATTAACTCTATGCATATATTAAAACAATGGTTAAAACTAACAATATCCATATAGCCAAATCGATCATACTTCAAGCTCCCTTCTTAATCTTTTCAAAATTACCGAACTACCTGACTAGCAGTTCAGAATTGGTTTTTCCTTTTCTAATAATTATTTGTAACCATCTTTGTATTTACCCCTTCTACATAATTTGTCATTTCTTGTTTTCGATATAACAGAGAAGTATAGTTAGTTTGCCGTTAGCATCTGAAGAAGGTGAAGTTCCACCGAAACGTGCGTCATGCGTTATTTCTTATAATAAATGTGTAAATTGTTAGTTTTAACCATTGTTTTAATATGTTTATTAATTTACACCAAGTATCGGCCCAATCAATCCAAAACTCTATGCATATTTTTGTATATTAGGAATGCCGAAGTATAAATTCCTTTACATCTGTAATGTGGTACAATTACATTTACACTTTTGATTAGATAATTTCTTGTAATATTGGCCTACATGACAACATAAATAACATTGAAATAGTACTTATCTAATCTCAGAAAAATATTTACGTAGGATACAAAGTTAATGCACATCAGTATCGTAGGTTATTTGTTATTTGGTTTTACAGGGTGTTATTTAATAAGTTTCCGATATTTTATAGGATGATTCCTTAGTTATTTTAGGTGAAAAGTTCATACAAGCATGGGTCTATGAGTCCTTCATTTTTGAGATACAGGTTAATAAAAAATTTATTTTATTTTTTTTATTCGTAAACAATTTTTGAAATAATAACGATATTTGGACGACCATTAGTACGTATTTGGCGATTTTTAAATATGAGGAATTCAAATATGATTTGAGTTTGGCTCGTAATTGTAGGGGGCGCCACCTACCTCTTTCTCTTTTAGGAGTCATAACTTTATCGTTCATGAATGTTTCACATTTTCTAGAAGAAACATCGATCCGTCTGTCAATTTCAAGTGAAAAATGTATGCTTGTCAAAGGTCGCTACAAGCAGCATTTTTCGAGATATTTTGAATTAAATTGATAGATGCATCCAATCTGCTTCTCATTGATTCACGAACTCTTTGAAAATAAAAGTATCAAGTAGGCTAGGAGGTATATCCTCAATGTTTTCACTTTTTGGAAAGTATCAAGTAGCCTAGTCAGTAATTCCAATGTTTTTTTTTTTTAAATTTACGAATAACGAACATAAAATAAAATTTTAAATAACCTGCCATGTGGACCTTCGCTCATCTAAACTTTTGCCCTTAGGGGGCATCCATTAATTACGTGAGGTGTTTAGGGGGGAGAGGGGGCCGAGGAAAATCTCACTCAATCTCATGTGGGGGAGGGGAAGTATAAAATTGCGAGAAAACTGGGTTAACTTAAGCAAAAAATGTTTCTTCACTATAATATAGCTAAATCATTTATAAAAATATTTATCGTGGTTTAATTATGCACTTATGGAAGAATTTATTAACTATAAATAAATTCATTTTTTTGGAAACAATTTATTCATTTATTAAATATGAAAAAGTATTTTTGTAACATTATTCGTTAACTATTGATAAATATTTATTAACAGTAAATACTTTTTTGTAGTAAATATTTCTTCTTCATATATGGTACGATGTAAATATTATTCATAAAAAAAATGCCATAACCTTTTATGATAAACATACGATGCATTGATAATTTTCACTAAAAAAAAAGTGTGACTTATTACAACCCTTGTTTTATCATTAAATTAATATTTTTCACATCTCTATAAAATATCACTGATTTACTTGAACTAATAGAAATAGCTCTGAATACCTCATTCATATAACAAATAGGCATTTAAAAAAATCTCACGTGAGATTCGGGGTGGGGGAGAGAAGGTCGAGCAAGAACTCACGACATCTCACGAATGGGGGAGGGGAGTCAAAAAATCGCCAAAATTATCTCACGTAATTAATCGATGCCCCCTTAGTGAATAACAAAGAACTCATCCTGTAAAATATCAGACACATATAAGATAACACCATGTATATAGCATGTATATATTGAGCCGAAATTGTATTTTATCTATATTACCGATTGAACATCTGCTATCGAGTAAACTGCTACAGTTTGTATTCCCATTTTCTTAGATGTATCGATTATCCTGCAAGCTATTTCACCTCTATTGGCTATCAGTATTTTGTTGAAAATTGACTCATTCTTATCAATTGGATCAACAGTGTAGATCTCACGTTTTTCCAGTCTGGGACACATACAAATTGGGGTTATTTTTTTGTACTGAAACAAAAAAAATATTATAACCAAAGTAAAAGATGTAGAGGATAAAGGATTACAATTTACAAAAAATAGCAAGTTTCGAAAAGTTTTTTTCGCTAGAAAAATGTGGAAAATCCATAAAAAATGCGAAATTGGAATATTTCAATTTTTGGAGGCTTACTTTCACGAGGACGGATTGGAGATCCAAACTTATCAGTTATGATTTCCAAACTCCAAAATTGCGACCTTTATCGTGTAAATAAGATTTATTTCTTACCCCGGGGGGTCAACCCCCCAACCAATTCGAACTAAAATCTAACCCATTCAATATATCATACGAAACTACCTAGATAAAAACTTTCAACCCTATTGCTACAAAATTGCGCCTTCTGTCGTGGAAACGAGATTTATTTCCACCCTAAGGGATCAACCCCTCAATCAATTCGATCCAAAATGAATCCCATCCAAGATATCATATGAAACTATTTATGAACTTTCAACCCTATTGCTTCAAAATTGCGTCATTTATCCTGTAAACAAGATTTATTTTCCCTCCAGGGGGTACAACCCCCCAACCAATTCAAACAAAAAAAAACAACCCCATCCAAAATATCATACGAAACTACCAGTTTACAATTTTTCAACCCTATTGTCCTTCATAGAGGAAACAACGCTAAAATACATACATACATATATACATATATATATATATATATATATATATATATATATATATATATATATATATATATATATAAATATAGATATATATATATATATATATATGAAAAACTTGGTTCACGGAATGAACCGCGTAAAAGAGTTGACTCTGAAGAGTAGGCAGGTTGAGACTTCAGAGTTGACAGGAAGCAGTACGGTTAGTGGAGTAGGCAGGTTGAGACCACGCAATCGTATTTTTTCCGATTCCTCCTAATTCGAATCGTGGAGTAGGCAGATTGAGGCCACGATTCTGAATTATTCCTCTTCTAATTTCTCTGAAGATGGCTTCGCAAAAGGAGCCGAAACGTTCTCGAGATTTTTCAAATCTTTTACGAGGTTCATTCCGTGAACCAAGTTTTCTCAAATACCTCCGACGCGCGACAATCTTTCTGAACATATATATATATATATATATATATATATATCATAGTAATATATTTATATATATATATATATATATATATATATATATTATATATATTATATATATAACCAGTGCTTTCATGATGAAAGGAACAAATTCATTAAAAAATTAGGTTTCTATTTCATGTTTAAAATCCTCGGACAGGTCGATTATGTATTTTTATTTAAGGGCATTTTTCGCAATAAAAATTTTGTATACAGGGTGTCTCATTCAAGAGCTATGGCTTTGTCCATTAGTTTTTTTAAAGGTAATACCCTGTATATTATTCACTTTACAATTCTACGATTAAATTTCTTATCACTTTTTGTGAACATACCATATGCCTCAACTCGATGGATTTGCCAGAAAACGGAGATAGTGGGTAATGAGAGGTACGATAGAAAAACACACAAATGTAATTACTAATTATTAATTTTTACATATGCTTCAATCTGTTGTCCGTTTACTTCGAGACATTTTTGAAGTCGATTCAATGTTTCCCGTTGCACATTTTCAATTTATTTCTGGACTGATAAGTTCTTATTTCCTGCCTGATTCTCTCTTTTAGATCATCAATATTATTTGGTCTATTCAAATTAAACTTTAGACTTCAAATAACCCCATAAGAAAAAATCCAATGGGGTTATGTCCGGTGATCTTGGCGGGCCACTCCAATCGCGACCTCTCCGTCCCTATCCATCTGTTGGGAAAAGTTGCATCAAGAAAATTGTCGAACAGCGATTGAATAGTGACGGAGGTGCCCCATCTTGTTGAAACCATATCTCGTTATTAGGTATGTCAGGATCTTGTGCGGTTAGGAAACAAAACAGCTAAAGCCGGAATGAGTTCGAACTGGAGAAAGTTCAAGTAGTCCTCTCCGTTTAGTGTTCCTTCAAAAAAAAATAGGGACCAACTGTATACGATTTCGAACAATCGCTGCCCATGTATTAATTTTTTGAGGCCGCTGTGTGTGCATTCTTGCATCCAATGAGGATTCTCGGTCGCCCAATACCTTACAGTTTTGTCTGTTGACGTGGCCATTTAAAGTAAAGGTTGGCTTCATCAGAAAAAATTATGTTTGTAATGAAATTTAGATGTTGAAATTGAATTTCAAGAATCTGCTCACAAAAACTGTACTCTGCGGTCAAAATCGTCTTCTTCTAATAATTCACTGTACCAGCTTAATTTATAGGGATGATACTTATTTACCTTAAGTATTTTATGCACGGACCCTACTTGATAAATTGGAATTATTGGAAAATTGTAGTAATGTGGATGTATGAGGCGTTATCTTGGGTTTCTAGTAGAACGTTTCAGCACTGTTTCTTCAGATACTCGCGGTGGTCTTCCTTTAGGTAAATCTCTAACGTGGCCGTATCTCCTGAATTTTGATTCAATTTTTGCTGACTGTCGATCTAGTAATTGGCGGACGACGATCAGGATGATTTTCATGTTGAATAGATTGCCAGACCTTCTTCTTGTGAAACGCACCCCTATCTCCAAAACCAATCATCATAAGTACCTTCAATTACGTTCTCTCTCAAAGTAATTGCATTTTCTTAAACAATGAAGCTAGTGTAGTGCCTGGAGCGTTAAAAACGTGAAAACTGCGGACTATACAGCACCAGTGAAGTTGAATTCAGATGGTACATGTGAAATTTCATTCTTCAGATTTAATGACAATGTTTACCTAAAATTTTTTTTTGTACTTTTTAATCCACATTTTAATAAATCTCCAGGTGCCTCCACTATCTCCGTTATATAATCTGGGAATCCATCAAGTTGAGGCATATGGTATGTTCACAAAAAGTGATTAAGAATTTATCGTAGAATTGTAAAGTGAAATAATATACAGGGTATTACCTTTAAAAAAAACTAATGACAAAGCCATAGCTCTTGAATGAGACCACCCTGTAAACAAAATTTTTATTGCGAAAATTGCCCAAATAAAAATACTAATCGACCTGTCCGAGCGATTTTAACATGAAATAGAAACCTAATTTTTTAATGAATTTGTTCCTTTCATTCATTGAAAGCACTATATATATATACTATATATATATATATATATATATATATATATATATATATATATATAAAGATACCCTTTTTTAATTACTATGTACCTGTTATATGGTTGTTAAAAATTACCATTATAAATGTTTCGTTTGTAGTTCATATGTTAATTAGCGGATTATTAGGCTTCTAAAAGATACTGAAGAAGGAGAACACATTACTCCGAAACGATTTATGATTACATTTATGTTTACATTTTATCATTAATCAATTTTCGTATATTTTATTTAACACCCTACCACTGCCAATTCCAAAAACCCAGATAATATAAATAAGTTAGGTACCAATGATAAAAACCCCAATAAATATATATATATTTATTTTAACGTTATATAATATATATTATATATATATATATATATACTATATATATATATATATATATGTAAATATATATATATATATATATATATGTATATATATATATATATATATATATATATATATATATATATATGTATATATATATAATATTATGTATATATCAATATATATATATATTAATATAATATATATATATAATATATATATATATATATATATATATATATATATATATGTATATATATATAATATATATATATATATATATATATATATATATATATATATATATGTATATATATATGTAAATATATATATATATATATATATATATAGATATATATATATATATATTAAATATATATATATATATATATATATATATATATATATATATATAATATATATATATATATATATATATATATATATATATATATATATATATATATATATATATATATATATATATATATATATATATATATGAAATGTTAAACTATCTTGGTATTAGGTCGAACTTTGCTAATCGCACCCATTTTAATAAGCAGGTTTTCAAAGTGAAAAACTGCTAATAACGAAGAATATGAATATTTAGAGTTCTTTATTTTCTGTTATCTATCCCATTTTCGTGAATATCTAATTGAAATATGGACTGCCAAAAATTTATCTTGCCCAAAAATAAATTTGAGTATCTACTGGTGAAACAATAATTTAATTAAATAACATGCTCCGCTGTCATGGGGGCGTAATAGTGAGGTAGGTCCGGAATTTCCTACTTGCATAGCAATTCCGGATCCATGCGGTAGGGGCGTTTTGACAGAAGATATTGCCGTCGTTCATTTAACAGGAAAGAAGAAGATATACGTGAAATAATTCCTGCTCGAGTGAGCACCACTGATGAGACTTAATAAGATCGAAACAGATGTGTATTGTTATGGAGTTGGAGTAATTTGACATGTTTATATTAATTCCATGCGGATTTCACTGTAGTAGTACTTATAGAACCAGTTCTTTTGAAGGATTATTTTATTTGATAATTTTCATTTGTTGAACAATTATGTCATTTATTTATGCATGATTTCGGAATAATTCAGTGAAATTTGTTAATGCTCAAGTAGAAGGAATAAAAAAAAAATTTCGATGCAAAGACTGAAAAAGAAATTTTTTACAGTTCGAAGAGAATTCGTGGCTGAAATAAAAATAATAATATTAACGATTAACAAGTTTGACGTTATCGTGATACATAATAAATTTGTGTTAATTTCGAGTGGCGTTTATGAATGTATAAAGAACATAATTATCGACCTTAGGCGCTTTTCAATGGCCCCCTGTGCAACAGAAGATAATTTCTTACCGGAAGTATGGAAAAATGTTTTTCTCGAAACACACGCTTCATCACATATAAACTCATTTTGAAAACTGTTAGTTTATGGCACTTGATAACTTCACAATTTGTTTCGTGCACTATAATCACTACAAAACTAACAAACGTATGTCTAACCTACGCTACTGCTTAAGAGATACTGCTTGGATAATAATTGAATATAACTTTCAAGGTGATGCTATCTCTAACGTTTCGTAATATGAATGGATTGAAGGAACAAAATATGTTATTTTGATTATGATGAAATTGAAAGCTTGTTTTGGAGTAAGCAATTTTTCAGCACGCTTCATAAAGAGATATTTTATGGGATAAATTCACACATTATTTTACGATAAGTTCGATGTTGCCGAGACATTGACTTGGTAACGAATGCTGGATAATAAACGACCGATAAACCAGTTCTAGAGTGGCGTGACCATGGAAAGATTAGTTTAAATTTGTGAATTTTACTATTCGATACTGCGTATAAGTAAAATTATAAATTACTATTTTAAATGTTTCGAATCCGTTTCCACTAGGTTCTAAATTTCTAATACTGCTTGGGGCAGAATCAGGACGCAAGTGTACTATTATAACATTATAATTCCAGTTATTTCATCAATAAATCATCATGGAATGATGTATACAGGGTTATGCATTTTCTTTTAAATGAACAATTAGCCTTATATGAGAAATTAAAAATTATACAATTATGAAAATGAACACACAAAGGTCGACTATGAACTATAATGCCATTATAGAATAGTGGCAGTTTTCTATCACTTCCGGTTATACTGAAAGTAGGTACAAATTTCCTTATTTTAAACCACCATTTTTTTATTCCACATTTAGATTTCTGCTTGAAAATTGAGGCCAGTTTTTCGAACAATAACTATTTCCATCTTTGACCGTTTTGGAGATATTTATATTTTTAAAAAATTTGACATTTAAGTGGGCAGTTTGCCGCTTTGTATCTTAGTGACTATTAGACCTAAAATAATGAAATTTTGGTGTTACTTATAAAAATACTGGTTATTTAAATAATCATAATCTGCATGGTCTTCACAAAATATTTGAAAAATTTTCAGTTTTTTCAAAAAAAATCGGTATTTTTCGAATGAAATACCCCTTTTTTCATTTCACAAATTAATTTCATATAAATTTTTCTTTCTATTGACTTGAAATTATCCTGTTGGTACCGAAAACTGATAGTGAAGAAGCTATAACCGAAAACTTAATACAGAATACTAACTCCTGGTTTTACAGGTATTATTATTTGTAATTTCCATGGCATTCATGATTTGTATACAAATAAATTACTTCATTGAGAAAAATTTAATAAGTTGAAAATTATGAGGTATAGGACAATATCATGTCATCGAAAGAAAATTACTTTTTTTTATACTTTTTTTATACTTAATTTCCGAAATGCAAATAGGTACATTCCATTTGAAAAACAAAGTTTTTCTTTGAAAAAACTGAAAAAAAAATGTTACAATTTGTGAATCACCGGTAGATTATTGTGAAAAATGAATATGATCATTTGAATATTCAGTATTTTTTATAAATATCTTTTAAATTTCAATGTTTTACGTCTTATATTCAATAAGACACAAAGCCTCAAAGTACTCCACTCAAATGTCAAATTTTTAAAAAATGATACCTCAAACATGCCCATAGATGTTGTTGAATAAATTGACCTTTATTTTCAAAAAGGCATCCAAATGTAGAATTAAAAATGCGGGTCGCCATTTGAAGAAAGGAAGTTGGTAGCTACTTCCGGTATAACCGGAAGTGGTAAAGTAGTTCATGGTCGATATATATATATATATATATATATATATACATATATGTATGTCAATATTTGGATTCTTAAGGCCAAGAGAATTACAAGTAGAGTGTATATCTTAAATATATATATATATATATATATATATTATATATATATATATAGTATATATATATACATATATGTATGTCAATATTTGGATTCTTAAGGCCAAGAGAATTACAAGGTTAGAGTGCAATATCTTAAAATATATATATATATATATATAATATATATATATATATATATATATATTATATATATATATATATATATATATATATATATATATATATATATATATATATATATATATATATATATATATATATATTATATATACTATATATATATATATATATATTCATTTGGATTGGTTTTGTATCTGTATATTATAGATTGTTGGGTCGTTCACACGAGCTGGAACTTACCACAGCAAAAGTAAATAAAACAAAACGATCCGTAGTGAGACTCTTGATGAAACTCTTGTAAAAGGCTCCAAAAATAGAGCCGAAACGTCGAGTAAATTAAGTCAAATTTTATTAGTCATTTAATATTTGTTATACCACGAAAAATCCCAACAATATATATATATATATATATGTACATGTATTTATTGATAAAATAAAATAAACAAAATTGCAAGGATGACAGTGAACTTGAGGACATGATTGTGAAATATATAATAATATAATCTTCAGTCATATTAATTTTTATCATATTTCAACGAGAGTATGAGGTTTAAATATTGGTAGAGTATAAAACTTTCTACATCTTACAGCTTCGGTCCTGTTACCTCATAAAATATTGTTATCGCTCCCATCTTTGACTAACATGGGTGGAGTGTGCTGCTATCTTCTTCCATGTTTAAAGAGTATATTATAGTCATGAAGCGCACCTCCAAAATGGCAGAAACTGTTAAAACATAAAATAGTTGCCATAATCTAAACTCCTAAAAATGGCTCGAGGATGCAGAAGTATCCAAGTTATTTCCCTCAAGTTTCATAATATTTCAGTAGAGGGTTTTGCGGAAAGTTAACCACAGTTCATCGAAGTTGGCTCAACTTTGAAATATATCGATTCGAAACTTGCTCATATCCCACTAACAAAAGATTTATATTGACACCAACACTTGAAAGCAATTTTGCATTCATTCCCATATTTCTCACCAATATGCAAACAGGAACAGGCCTGGGTATGACCTCAACGGTGAAATATATAATGTGTCAAATCTAAACTTTCAAGCTCTAGGCGCTCTTGAAGTAACTTTCTGTCGACCGAAATGGAATCACCTTCCAATTGCAGTTTTACGAAAGTAATTTTTTGAATATGAAATAAGATTTCAACATTCAAACCCATAGAAAAGTTTGGTATTTTGTATTTCAATAATAATTCTTCGTGTCTGAACTAGACCTGTGTCGATCGTGATTGATCGAATCTTTTTGATTCGATCGCAACCTATACACGAGAGATCGAATCACGAATTTCTAAAAAACCCGATCTTATTTAACCCGATCCCGATTTACTAACCAAATTGCACTTTATTTTCATATGTTTTTACACAACAGTATATAACTAATTGCTTGCTGATACAATAGTTTACATGCTGTCATTAATCGCACTCTTTCTCGTGTTGTTTTGAATAATTTTGACACGTAATCCAAAAGGAACCGATTTTTTCAGGAACGCTCGCGTAGAAGAGTCGCGACCTGTCGATCTCTCAGTCTTTTGGGTCGCGAACTCGATCGATCGCGTCTTGATCGAGATCGAATTCAGTTTAAGATCGAATCAGTGACATGCTGATATATGTACTGTCGATCTCTCTGTCTTTTGGGTCGCGAACTCGATCGCGTCGTGATCGAGATCGAATTCAGTTTGAGATCGAATCAGTGACATATGTATATAGGTATGACCCGTGACACGTGATTTAATATTCAGGTTATGCTTGCGTGTTTTTAGTGAACTTAGTTAATATTATCGTCGTCTCCTCTATCCACATTTATATACATTAATGAAGCGTCTATCTACAATAAAAGACGCTCTTTAAAACCGAAAAGAGCCTTTCAAATTTTATTTCTTAATCACAATTTGGAGTAAATTATCATTTTTGATATTAAAAACTATCAGTTATTTCCTTTTTTAACATTTTTATGTTGTTTTTCAGTCATGTAGGTTATCTTATTAATATATATTCTACCCGGTTCACCGGTTCAGCCTTCGTCATTCGTTACAAAGGAACTGCGACCCAAATGATCGGAATGATCGAATCTTTTTAACCCGATCATCATACGAATGGGTCATGATCGACCCGGGTCTCGACCAATGATCGATCGACACAGGTCTAGTCTGAACCTTACACGTAATACGTATGATTATTCGAATGAAATAATATGAGAAATATCGATCATGAGGGGGTTAAGCAATAAGTGAGCGACACCTTTATATTTCCATGATGACTGTCGGTATATGAATGTGATGAAACTATCATATGATGGGGACGTGTGTTTTATATCATATCATCATGTTAGTTTGGCAGATTACCAGATTGAATGAGACATTATAAAGAAGAACATTCTAGAAAGTTCGAATTAAAGACTGAAAAATGCACTGTGACTTGCTTGCTATTCCGAAAAATATATTCTATATACATTTATGTATATATATATATATTTTTTTAAGAAATCTTGTTATCGACCGTACTTTAATTTAAATATATTAGGATATCAGGTAAGCGGTCTGTCGGGAAATTGAAACTCTTATTTTCTCATCAACTCAATATTTCGTCACAATTTGTGACTTCATCAGGAGTAATACTATAATAAAAATAAATTACATCAATAATGAACAATTTCTGGAAAAACACACAAATAAAACTTACAGGTCAGGAGTTTTGGTAAAATTAAAATACATACACAACATTCAACGGATGCAACATGACTGGGTGAGAATCAGCCTGACTAGTTTCGGTGCAACGCGAGTGTCAATCTTCGGGTTTTCACCTGGCGGAGGTAATCTATATGTGATTTAAAATTTTGCAATAAATGTTGCTTAATTGACCCGTATCAGATTTATAGTTTACACAATCTTTGCTTCTTTTTATATGACACATTTCCAGGAATAATCTTTTTTTATAATTATCCTGTTTGTCAATAACTTTTACGTTATGAAAATCTAGTGCGTGTCTTGTGCTTTTTTGGTGTTCTACGCCTGCGCGTGAGTTTTTTCCTCTGCGCCAGTCGCTTTTATGTTGGGTGATACGTTGTTTAAGCCATTGATTTGTTTGGCCGATGTAAGTACCTTCGCATTCTAAGCATGGAATTTCATATATATATATATATATATATATATATATATATATATATATATATATATATATATATATATATATATATATATATATATATATATATATATATATATATATATATATATATATATATATATATATATATAATATATATATATATACAGTGCTTTCATGATGAAAGGAACAAATTCATTAAAAAATTAGGTTTCTATTTCATGTTAAAATCCTCGGACAGGTCGATTAGTATTTTTATTTGGGCATTTTTCCCAATAAAAATTTTGTATACAGGGTGTCTCATTCAAGAGCTATGGCTTTGTCATTAGTTTTTTTAAAGGTAATACCCTGTATATTATTTCACTTTACAATTTTACGATAAATTCTTATCACTTTTTGTGAACATACCATATGCCTCAACTCGATGGATTGCCAGAAACGGAGATAGTGGGTAATGAGAGGTACGATATGAAAACACACAAATGTAATTACTAATTTAATTTTTACATATGTTCAATCTGTTGTCCGTTTACTTCGAGACATTTTTGAAGTCTATTCAATGTTTCCCGTTGCACATTTTCAATTACTTCTGGACTGATAAGTCTTATTTCCTGCCTGATTCTCTCTTTTAGATCATCAATATTATTTGGTCTATTGAAATAAACTTTAGACTTCAAATAACCCCATAAGAAAAAATCCAATGGGGTTATGTCCGGTGATCTTGGCGGCCACTCAATCGGACCTCTCCGTCCTATCCATCTGTTGGGAAAAGTTGCATCAAGAAATTGTCGAACAGCGATTGAATAGTGAGGAGGTGCCCCATCTTGTTGAAACCATATCTCGTTATTAGGTATGTCAGGATCTTGTGGGTTAGGAAACAAAACAGCTAAAGCCGGAATGAGTTCGAACTGGAGAAAGTTCAAGTAGTCCTCTCCGTTTAGTGTTCCTTCCAAAAAATAGGGACCAACTATACGATTTCGAACAATCGCTGCCCATGTATTAATTTTTTGAGGCCGCTGTGTGTGGCATTCTTGCATCCAATGAGGATTCTCGGTCGCCCAATACCTACAGTTTTGTCTGTTGACGTGGCCATTTAAAGTAAAGGTGGCTTCATCAGAAAAAACTATGTTTGTAATGAAATTTAGATGTTGATTATGAATTTCAAGAATCTTCTCACAAAACTGTACTCTGCGGTCAAAATCGTCTTCTAATAATTCATGTACCAGCTTAATTTTATAGGGATGATACTTATTTACCTTAAGTATTTTATGCACGGACCCTACTGATAAATTGAAATTATTGGAAATTGTAGTAATGGATGTATGAGGGTTATCTTGGGTTTCTAGTAGAACGTTCAGCACTGTTTCTTCAGATACTCTCGGTGGTTTTCCTTTAGGTAAATCTCTAACGTGGCCGTATCTCCTGAATTTTGATTCAATTTTGCTGACTGTCGATCTAGTAATTGGCGGACGATCAGGATGATTTTCATTGAATAGATTGCAGACTTCTTCTTGTGAACGCACCCTATCTTCAAAACCAATCATCATAAGTACTTCAATACGTTCTCTCTCAAGTAATTGCATTTTCTTAAACAATGAAGTAGTGTAGTGCCTGGAGCGTTAAAAACGTGAAAACTGCGGACTATACAGCACCAGTGAATGAATTCAGATGGTACATGTGAAATTTCATTCTTCAGATTTAATGACGTTTACCTAAATTTTTTTTGTACTTTTAATCCACATTTTAAATCTCCAGGTGCTCCACTATCTCCGTTATAATCTGGGAATCCATCAAGTTGAGGCATATGGTATGTTCACAAAAAGTGATAAGAATTTATCGTAGAATTGTAAAGTGAAATAATATACAGGGTATTACCTTTAAAAAAACTAATGACAAAGCCATAGCTCTTGAATGAAACACCCTATATACAAAATTTTTATTGCGAAAATTGCCCAAATAAAAATACTAATCGACCTGTCCGAGGATTTTAACATGAAATAGAAACCTAATTTTTTAATGAATTTGTTCCTTTCATCATGAAAGCACTGTATATATATATATATATATATATATATATATATATATATATATATATATATATATATATATATATATATATAAATATATATATATAACTATATATATAATAATATAGTTATATAAATAAATATATATATATATATATATATATATATATATATATATATATATATATATATATATATATATATATAAAGGGTCCGCCAATAAGGGCGCGTGAACTTTAAAATTGAATAAAACAAGTTGTGTGTGAGGTAGAAACGAAATTTATTTTTCTTTCGAAAGGGTATTCGACCCCATTAAGTATGGAAGATAACATCGTTCAAATGACCACCGCGGCTCCGTTTGGTAGCCCGGATCCGGGAGGTCCAATTTTCGATGACTCTGGAGCACATATCGGCCTCAATTTGAGCGATGGCGTTGCGTATGTTGACTTTGAGGTCATCGGTGTTTAGAGGCTTGTTGGCGTAGACCAGCGACTAGAGATAGCCCCAGAGAAAAAAGTCTAAAGGCGTTAAATCGCACGATCTCGGTGGCCAGTTGATATCGCCTCCGCGCGAGATGACCATGTCCTGAAATCGCTCGTGCAGAATGTCCATTGTGGCATGGGCTGTGTGGCACGTGGCGCTGGAACCTCATGTCGTCCGTGTCCATATCATCCAGTTTAGGCCAAAAGAAGTTGGTTATCATCGACCTGTAGCGCTCCCCATTGACGGTTATGGCCGCCCCAGCTTCGTTCTCGAAAAAATACGGACCGATGATGCCGCCGGCCCAAAATCCACACCAAACAGTGACTTTCTGGGGATGCATTGCCACTTGGTGGACCTCGTGTGGGTTGTTGTCACTCCAAATTCGGCAATTTTGCTTGTTCACATACCCGTTCATCCAGAAATGAGCCTCGTCGCTGAAGATGATTTTTCGGCCAAAATGGGGCTCTGCTTCCAACTGCTCCAGAGCCCAGTCAGCGAACGCTCGACGCTGTCTGTGGTCGTTTATCTTGAGCTCCTGGGTCAATTGGATTTTGTACGGGTGCAGACCCAAATCCAGATGCAAAATTCTGCGAGTTGATGTCTCCGAAAGGCCAAGTTCCTGTGCACGACAAAAAATGGACTGCCTCGGGTTCTCGCGCACACTCTCACGGACAGCAGCGATATTTTCGTTCGATCGGGCGTTTCGTCGACGTGTCAGTGTTGGCTGGTTGTTTACTGAACCAGTCGACTCGAATTTGCCCACCAATCGACGGATAGTCGACTCTACAGGCCGATCATCGCGACCGTAAAATGGGCGAAGTGCGCGGAACGTTGCTCGAACTGATGACCCATTTTCGTAAAACAATTTAATAATTTGCACGTGCTGCTCGACACTCAAACTTGCCATGGTGATTTGGGGTTATATACTGAACAAATGACAGCAACTTTGACAGCTCTACCTCGAACAACATGGCCGCACCCTTCCGGCAAACTTCGCGCGTCCCTATTGGCGGACCCTTTATATATATATATATATATATATATATATATATATATATATATATATATATATATATATATATATATATATATATATATATATACAATTAAGTAAGTAACTGCCGATGGTTTTTAAAAAATATATTAATTATAGCTGGGTATTCGGCAAGGAGTTATGATCTAAACAACCAAATTTGTCTCAGTCGACGTTTCGACTCTTTAGAGGACTCAATAAAGAGTCGAAACGTCGACTGAGACAAATTTGGTTGTTTAGATCATAACTCCTTGCCGAATACCCAGCTATAATTGATATATATATATATATATATATATATATATATATATATATATATATATATATATATATATATATATATATATATTTTTTGATAATTTTGTAACTGACCTAATTTATTAATTAAATAATATTTTACTGGTATGAGGTCATATTAAACTGAGGTTTATTAAAAATATAACACTTTTTACATGTATAACGCGTTTCGGCCGTCCAGCCATTCTCAAATACAAACATATACTAAATTATAATATTCAAAGTGGATTATGCTAGGTTGTACAAAAAATAACAGAACCGATTTTTTGTACAACCTAGCATAATCCACTTTGAATATTATAATTTAGTATATGTTTGTATTTGAGAATGGCTGGACGGCCGAAACGCGTTATACATGTAAAAAGTGTTATATTTTTAATAAACCTCAGTTTAATATGACCTCATACCAGTAAAATATTATTTAATATATATATATATATATATATATATATATAAATATATATATATATATATATATATATATATATATATATATATATATATATATATATATATATATATATATATATATATATATATATATATATATAGTTGATGGAATCCGTCGTTACTACGTGTTAATTTTACATGACGAACAAAAACAAAACTTGAATTTACTACGTTTATTATCACAAAAATACTTTGAAAAAATATAACACTGCGATTGCAATTTCGGTCACTAGACCATCATCGGGCAGATTGAGTTGAGAACTGAATATATAAATATAGATTTGCGCTTACGAGTGGGAAAGAATTATTGCAGGTACCTAAATAGACAAGAGGAACACATTTCAAGAAGGACCAATAGAAGTGGATTTCCCAAATTGGTACAATAAATGTTCTTAGAAAAATCATTATTGTTTGAATACACTAAATATATATAAATATAAATTAGAAAATTATCTATTTATGGAAATGGGTGCTGGCTTTCACGGCAATGATTTGAAAACGTTGAATCCCTTTCATTTTTCAAAAAAGATTGTTGGTGTTCTTTAAATCTTGTCTTGAACCATCGACCAGTCTGACCTATATACACTCCTCACATACAGGACAAATCAACCTATAAACTCCTGAACTTTCAAATTTTGAAGAGATATCTTTGGCATTGAATAAAAATCCTGAGAGTTTTGTCTTAGGTTTGAAAGCAATTTTAATATTACATTTAGGTATGACATTAGCAACTGTTTCTGTTAGAGGACCAAAATATGTTAAAGATGTGAATTTTTCCGATTTTCCTACTTTCGATTGAGGATATATGCTGTTGTATGCTAGTTGACTACGTTTCTTGTTTATCATTTTATCTATCAAACTTGTATGAAAACCATTATTTGAAGCAATTATCTTTATAGTGGAAATTTCTTTTGCTAAATTTGGTCCGGATAATGGATAATTGAAAACGCTCTGTGGATCATTGAGTTAAAGGCTGAATGTTCATATGAAAGAGTATGATTTGAATCCGACGGAATACATATATCCGTGAAAGATGGTTTTCTATATATATCGAAACTCAACGTATTATTATTATGAAAGATAGTTAAATCCAAGAAATATATCTGTCGATCCAATTCTTTTTCAATTTTGAACGATATATTTGGGTGAATGCTATTAGTATATTTCAAAAACTCATCTAATTGTCTCGTGGTGCCCTTAAAACAAACAATTACATCATCAACGTATCCATGCCAAAAACTTATATGTGATGCTTTTGTAAAATTGAATATTATGTTCTCTATATGTGACGTGAAAATGTCTGCAATAAGCGGACTTAAGGGGGAACCATAGCCAGCCCACTAGATTCTTCAAAAATTTTCTTATCAAATTGGAAGTAATTTTGACTAAGACATATATCTAATAAGAAAAAAATATCATTTATTTCAATAATATCCATAGTGGATTGTTGCAAAACATCTAAGACAAGTGGTAAACACTCATCTGCTGGTATATTGGAGAACATATTATTAACATCGAAGATAACAAGAAATGAGTTAGTAGGAGTTACAAAATGTTTGAGTTTCTTTACTAAATCAACAGAGTTCTTTACTGTATATTTTGGAGTGAAATCAGTTAATTTTCTGAATGTGAAATTCAGATCTTTATTAGCAAAAATAAGTAGGTAGTTTGAAGAATCATTCAAAACACGTACCTACTTGTATTTCATAAAATTATTAGTCCTACCCATATTGAGGTAGCAAAACTCTCAAATTGTTAGATATTTCGCTATCAGCTTTGCGTATAAATTTTATCAACCAGTTTCCTCGAGTGCCTAAGCCTTTGAGAATGTTTGACTTTATCGGGTTAGGCCACTTGCGTCGTTGGATTTTGAATTTGCTTCAATTAGAAAAGTTCGGTAGCCGTCTCCGTAACTTTGTTAATGTAGAGACCTAGTAATCCTTTAAGTGAATGTCAATGGAAATCCCTCGAATCTCATCCAAGGGCTTTCATTCCATTGGGAAAAACCCCACTTACAAGTTTTGGAAACGGATTACCTTCCTCTCTGTGGATTATGGTAAATATCGGCTTTCAAATGGAAAAGTTCCATTCCACACATTGAAAAATAAGAGCATATGAAGAAGAACTGTCTGAATAGAAAAATATGTAACTTTGCGTAGGTTTCTTTATCTATATTGAATAGTCAAATAAGCATAGTTATAGAAGAAACTTGGAAATCACTCAAAATTTCAAGTACGAAAATAAGTGATTGATTGGGCCGATACCTGATGAAAATCCATTATAATATTGTGAATAATCCTTCACAGTTTTCGATTTTCACTATATTTTGTTAAAATGACAATTTTTGTTAAAAATAGCATTCAACACTCAGAATATCATTGGAAAGCATATAATTCAAAAGATAAAACTACACAACAAAATAAGTCAGGGCTCTATAAGCTAACTTCAGTTCATGTCATAAAGCAGTGGTTCTTAACCTTTTCATAATGAGGGACCATTTAACAAAATTTCTGTCTTGTTAGGGACCACCAACTTTTAGTAAGTAAAGTCGATGAAAATAAACGGTTTTTTGTGACTGCATAATCTTAACTAACTTTTGAATCCTTGCGTCGAGAACCCCTGCTCACGTAAATATGTCGATAAAAACAAGGTCAAATGAGGTATATCTTGAATCTTTGAGAAAGAAGTTATCTTTTAAATACAAAAATCTTCAAGATTTATTCCTGCCTTGAATATATATTTCAATTTGTTTGTCGTGTTGCATTTCGATCAATTTTTCTTTAATTTCATCAAGAACTCAAAAACTCTGACAATCAAAGGATTGCAAACCAGTTTCTGAATACTTTTTGTCCTCGCAGTACGGAAAATAACGACTGAATTCACTCTTCAAATTTGTTAAATGGAGTATCATGTTTGTTTTGTAATTCTTCTTTTTCCTTGGCATTGTATTCCCCAATTATTTTATATAAATTCTCGAACGCAGAAATATACTCACTTTTGATCCTGTTGATCCTTAACTCGCTTTTAGCGATAAACGCATTGATTTTACCTTCATATGCAAATATATTGTCAATGCCGTGAAACTTTAAATTTCCCGACGCTTGGAGTTGAAGGTTCAAATTATGTATTTAAGCAAAAAATCAACTAAATAATACTGTTGATACACGCATCAAGCACGAGACTACTTAATGAAACAAGAAGAACTACCAACTTGCGTATAAATAGCTGCAAGTGATCAACTACTCATCGGGAAATTGAAGATTGACGATAACATGGCAGACATATTGAATAGAAATTATGAAAATACGTTAATACTCGTATTTTTGAAAAACATACAAATTGTACTTGAAAGTGTAAGATACCTATAGTACGTTAATGACTCCACGCGATCGAAGCAGTAGACCAAATAAATAAATAAATAAAGCTTATTTGATATTTGGCCTAACAGAACTGTTTCAGCAATTTTTTGTTTTTCTTAAGAGTTACAAATATGTTCACTTCTTCCCTCAGTTAATACAACCTTAAAAGAAGGTTTTTTTGGGAATGCCAATGCACCTCTGTATGGAAAAGAAGATTTTAGTGCTCACAGTTCATCAGAGCATAACTGTTTGAAAAGACAAGTATTAAGTGCACTGATTTTGATGAAGATAACAACTTTTATAGCTATTTTCAACGCAATAACCAAGCGTCCTGGGATGGTTTTTTGGCAGCCTCACGCAATGTGTTGATCTTGCAAATGGATTTTTCGTTTTATCAATGCAGCAAGACCAGAGTGGGAATCAAGCATAGTAGGAGCACCATCCGTTCAAATTCTCGCAAGCATTTGCCACTGAAGACGATATTCCTCAAAATATAGACTTATTTCATCCATAACATCAACACCTAGCCTCGTTTCCAGTCATTTGGAAAACAGTTACTCTTCTTTTAATGCTTTATTGTCATGCAGAAATCGAGCAACTACAAGTTATTGACAGCATTGTGAAACGTCGTCAGATTCATCACATTGCATTGTATATATTAAAAAGTTGAGCAGAGTGAAGGGGCTGAAATGACCGAACACGACTTATTCAATTATATGAGTTAATCAACATTTTTAGGATGGCTTCGCGGACCACCTCGAGTGCTTCCAGGGACCACCAGTGGTCCACGGACCACCGGTTGAGAACCACTACCCTAAAGTATATGTTGGCCAAAATGGAACTTTGGAGTTCGAATATCAGAACATACAAGAAGTTACGACAAGGAAAAAGTAGATTCAACTTATGTATCACATCTCCTAGAACATAATCATATTTCTAATAGTGAATTTGAAATATTCCATATAGAAAAAAGGCTATAAACTCAATTTATTAGAAGCTGTTGAAATCAATACTATGAAACAATCCAATTATTTGTTAAAGGACCAATTAGATATGAATAATTCACCGTTGTTAAATATTTTCTAGATGTAATATTGAATATAGGTTCCTATTGTGTTTTCCCAAGTCATTAAAAGTTATATTAAAAATTAAATAATAAGAAAACAACTTGTCTAAAAACCACAAAATGAAAATAACTTTTTATTCGACTAGTTTCGCCTGTTACAGCATTATCAAGACTCAATACATAATTAACTCAAATTAAATCTAACGTACAACAAGCATCAGCATTGTTGGATTCCTTTTACCTAAAGAAAAAAGTTATTCCAATGAGTTCTGAACCTCCCGAATTATTCGGTCTTGTAAAAGTAGACAAAGACGGCCTACCCATTAGACCAGTTGCCTCGTTTTCGAAAGCTCCTTCTTGTAAACTTTCAAAATTTCTCAACACAGCCTTCAAAGAACATACTCATTTTTCTCCAAAATATAGTGTGAAAAACTCATTAGAACTCATACAAAAATTAGAAAAAATTGATTTTGATAAAAATTTTAAATTAGTGTCCTTCGACGTCTCCAACATGTTCCCTAACATACCTACGGAAGAGTGTATACCTCTAATTGAAAACATCTTAGAAAAACAAAAAACACTTCCAGCAACAAAAACAGAATTCTCAACATTATTTAATGTTGTTTTGAGACAGAACTTTTTTAGATTCCAGAACAGAATATATATACAGAATTCAGGTCTTCCTATGGGTTCTCCCCTCAGCCCGTTATTAGCAGACATATTCATGGACAACATGGAAACCACAATATTAGAATCAGATCTATCTAAAAAACATATTATTTTTTGGTACCGCTATGTGGATGATATCTTGGTTGGATTCAATGGGACAGACCGACATATTAAATTATACCTAACATATCTAAATTCAATACATGATAAGATCAAGTTCACAGTAGAAACAGAACAAAATAATTCGTTAAATTTTCTTGACCTAACAATATCGAAACAACAGGATAAATTTTCATATAGAATATTCAGGAAACCTACTTTCTCAGACGCCATCATAAGTTATAATTCTTTCAGTCCAATTAGCCATCGACTCGCGGCTCTTAACTCAATGATTCATAGGGCTTTTTCGGTTCCTTTCTCAAAACAAGACCTTATGGTAGAACTTGACGTGATTCGCGCGATAGGTATTAACAATGATTTTCCACTAAAAATAATAAATAGTTTAATTTCGAAAAAAGAGAAACATTTTATCAATTTGAAATTATATGGACCATACTGCAATAACAAAAATGTACAAAAGTTTGTGAGCATCCCTTATACGCACATCCCCTCTTCGAAGATTATTCAATTCTTTAAAAATAATAATTTGAATACTGCTTTTTCGAGTCACAGCAGATTGGATAGAATGATTTTTAATAACAAAATGTCAAAAGTCGATCCAATGAAGAGAACAGGAATTTATAGAATGGACTGTGAAGAATGTAATTCAACATATATAGGTCAGACCGGGAGATGTTTTGAAACCAGGCTAAAAGAACATCTAAAAAACGGACAATCAGCATTTAGGGAACATCTAGAGTCAAAAAAACATAACATCTCATCCTCTTTCAAACCAAAAAATCTTCATTACTGTGATAAAGGTATGATAATGAACTTCCTGGAAGCCATGGAAATAAACAAGATCCAAAAATCCCATAATTACATTCTTCTCAATGACCAGTTAGACTTAAACTACTCCCCACTGTTAAATCTCTGATAACTTGGACCCATCGATTACATTACCACCCCCAGGTACCGAACCGAAATACTTATATTTTCAAGCGATGTCTTTGCAATTATGTATTCAGTCTTGATAATGCTGTAACAGGCGAAACTAGTCGAATAAAAAGTTATTTTCATTTTGTGGTTTTTAGACAAGTTGTTTTCTTATTATTTAATTTTTAATATAAATATGAACTACCACAGAGTTGATTCATCGTCCACCGAATTTATCTTTAAAAGTTTGTACTTTCTACTTGCTAAGTGATTACGTTTAGGTTTTCCCCATTCTTATTGTATATTCCCTTCCTTCATGGTTCAATATTCTCGTTGTAAAACTTAGTATGTAATATACATCTGAAGAAGCCACTTGCTTGGCGAAACAATTGTCATGTTAACAAAATATAGTGAAAATCGAATACTGTGAAGTTTTATTTACAAAAGTACGGAAACCCGAAAGCTGCACAAAAGGTGAAAATCTATATACAAATATGATAAGTGGAGTTTGTACCCAGAATATTAGTTGCTCGGATTAAAACGCTGAGACTTTCTCAGCGACTACATAATTTTTTTAAATTTTGTTTTCGAAAGATCAATAACAAGTTAACAATTCATCTTCAGAGATACAAATTTGGGGTTGATAGTTTTTGACAAGGGATTCAATCAAGGAACAATCAATACTGTCTCGGTAAGAGTAGTCTTCTTAATCCCTTCATCACTCCATATCGCCGGAATTTGAGTTGTCAAGACAAATAGTCAAACGCAGAAGATAGTTCTAGGGGTGGCTTAACTCAAACAGGCCCGTACCAACAATTTTTTTTCGAACAATGGACTCAATCAGCGATTTATGGCGATATATAATATATGATGCATTATTTTGCGAGAAAATTATCGCTATGTATTTGTTGATATATACAATATTACCAAAATTGTCCTGAAATTATCTTTTATTAATTGAACAATGTGTGGATTATGTACTATGTAATTTCAACACGAATCTAATTTACTATAGTATTTGTCATTTAAAGAAGTTCTGGTTTAATATCGTGTCTTATAGAGGACTCATATATTGCTTGGAAAAAAATAGTGAATGACATGAGTACAAAGTACAAATGTCAGAAGTAAAACTTCTTTGGCAAACTCATTCTTGAATCACTTTTCTTCTAGAATTAAAATTCAGAAAAGAGAATTTATGAAATATTTTTATTTTGTATTTTATGAAAAATAGTATATCAAATTCTCGAATGACGAGTGGCAAATTATAACGTCACATGTTATTTGTAAATATTAAAATTTCCTAAAATTTAAACGAATTAACATAAAAAATTGTAAATTAACAAAAAGATAACTTATATATTACTTACTCCGAACAAATGCTTAGTATAGGATGATTTAAAAATTTATCACAAAATGTTTATTTATAAATTTAAGTCACTGTATACATGCTAATGATAATGTAGATAAATAAAAATGATCTGTGTTTACTGTAGTACAAGACGTTATGCGACAGAATTGCCATCTAAAGTTCTAATATTCAACTACTAAACGAATACATCAACAGAAAGCGTGTATTTTTTCACGATCTCCCTTTCTCTCTCAATCTCTCACTCGCTCTCTCGCTCCAATGCTATGTGCTTCATGCTACGTTCGACCTTTCTCTCTCTCTCAATCGGTCTCAATTGCTCTCTTCCTCTTCTTGGACAAAAACATCCCACATAGGTTTCATCCGTAACAATTTTACCCTCATGCGCACGAAGAAGTTTCCCTTAAAAAAATTTTCTATTCAGTCTTGAAAACGGTTTGACAACAAACAACCTAATAAATTGAATGCAATGAAAACATTATTATAGAACAAGAAATTCTATTCGATGTGCAGTAGAATAGAAGCTTGGAAAAAAAAACGGAAATACAATTCAGTTACAAATAAAAAAAATACATTTTGTTAAAATATGATTCAGATTCAGTAAAAACTGCGAGAAAGATTCATATTTGCGAAATGATTGTTTTCAAAAGCAACACTAAACACAAGCAAACTTCCGCTATCAGCTGGGCATAAAATACGGTAACTATATATGAAACAAACTGAAATCTATCTGATTTACACTTTATTTCCAATAAAATTACGACCAGTTCTAGAACTGAGTAAACCAGTTGAAATTTTGTTGAAAATGAAGTGAAAATAAGACAAAACTAAGTTTGAATTGAATTGACAGTTACTTGGTGAAATTTCATATTCATAACTTTATAAAGAAATAAAAAACTAACTTTTCACAGGTTGGAATAAAAAAAAATAGTACGAGATGAAGTCAATGTTATGACGAAACGCGTTTACTCAATAGATTTTTATTCCAACCTGTGAACAGTTAGTTTTTTATTTCTTTATAAAGTTAAAAACTAAGTTTGTTCAATTTATATCAAAATAGATTTTTATAAAATAAATAAATCATTGATTTCCTTCGTAAAAAACTAAAACAACAAATATGGAACAGAAAGTTGCTGTTTTAATAATGCTGAATTCTTGCTAGCTAGCGTCATACTTCAAGCATACCAAGGTGTTTTCATTATTTGTTATCACGATACATGATAAGTGAATTGAATATTCAATAAGTACTTTGGATCTATCCAAGTTGAAGTTTGAATAGTTATCATTAGAAAAAATCTAAATAACTTATATTGAATATATTACCTAATAGTACTTTTTCATTTTAAAGAATATTTTACTCAATATACTTTTGAAAATGGTAAAATCAAAATTCTTCATCCTGAAATATTTATATGTTTTTCTTCCATAAATATTTTAATTACTGCCAAATGTCTTTTCCTGAAATCAACTAATTGTCCTCCCATTAAGCAGTTTCCGCTCTAAATGTTTCTATCTTCAAGAAAACTTTAGTAGATATGATTCTCATTATAATCTTCTACGGTTGGGATTTGAAGTAGATTTGACGCCGGTCCTGTGGTTCAATTCTCTGACTCACCCCTGTAATTTAGCAAGATAGCAGTTGGCTGTCAATCAACTGGGTAAGAGTAAGGGGTCGTTATACCAAACTTACTTTTTCTTATCGCCTACAGACATTCTCAGAATCCCAAAGCAAATGTGGCAACCTAGGGTAAAAATAAGGTAGGGGGAAACGTGAAAGTGAAATTACGGTTAATTAACCTCTAGGAAAAAAGCAACGTACATTTTTTCCATCTTCTTTCATCACTCGAAAGATCACAGAAATTTGTTTCTGGTTGAAAGCCTCGATTTCACAACTGGGCACTTCAATCTCGCTTAAAGCACGTGTTTTTTCATTAGGTAACTAGGTTAAGGATGATACTTCTGAATTTATAATGATATCGTTATTTTATTAAATTATACTACTACCATTTATCAATACTATCTCCAATGAAAAAATTCTACCATAAGCAAACTCAGCTGACTTGTACTTCAAATTTAATATCTTATCTACTTCAAATTTAATATCTCATACAATATTATTTTTATGCTGGATTTTAGTTGAGGTTCATTATATTGAATAATTTTAGTTTAAGAAAACCTTTGACATTAATGGATTTCTGTATTAATATGTATTAGTTATTTATGTACCAAGTGCGTTATATAGATCCTAACGTCTGGAGGGTAACATTCGGGCCGAGGGATGAATGTTGCCCGATGGGAGTTAGGATCTACTAACGCACGTGGTGCATACAAGATTTTATTTTTCACGAAAAAATTATCTTATTATAATGAAAAATCGATATAGTAGGCATGTCATTTGTTGATATTTTGACGTTTGTGAATATTTTTGTCATCATGTTTAGTGAATATCATTGCTGCTTTCTTTGTGTAGTCTTATAGAAATAATGGAAATGAAAATGAATTTACCCAAGAATATCATAGAAAATGCAGCCAAAGCTGCGAATAATTCATTGGCGGAGAAATCAATGGAAGTTGCTTCATTTCTCTTCGTACAATGAGCGGGCGTTATGATCCAATACATCCGCTTATAACGCCCTAGGGTAGGATGAGTGTATTTATTGCAACCGTATCTAAGGTAAAATCAACAAATAATATACAAGTGAAGAATAAAATAAATCATATGCTATTATTAGACTTGGTACTACTGCATGTTCAAGAACTCTCTCTAAAAGCGTGTAATTAATAAATAATAGTTTAGAAAAACTGAAAAACAAGCATTAATAGAAAAGCACTTAATAAATTTAACTTAAAAATAGATTCATTAATAAAAAAACTTCTTTTATTTTAGAAAAGCCTGGGGTGCTTGGAGTCAATTGTTATGATATCTTAATGACATATATTGGTAGAAAAAGTGTCATTAAAAAATATCTTGAAAAGTACTCCACACTTTTCTGCAATAAGAGAAATATTTTGTTAAATCATGAAAAACATACTAGTCGACCATGGTCAATTTCATACATTACATAAAGTGAACAAGGAAAATTCTTCAATAATTTAAAAAATTATCAAACAACTTTCCAAGGAAGCTGGTTATACGTATTCAGCAACGCATTGCAACGATTGTGAATGCAGATTTTGCGTTGCTGAATACTTATAACCAGCTTCCTTGGAAAGTTGTTTGATAATTTTTTAAATTATTAAAGAATTTTCCTTGTTCACTTTATGTAATGTAAAATATTTTGTTGATCACACTATTATAATTTAAATTTATTGAAAATTATTTTCGACTTTTTAGTTTGCATTTCTATTAAAGCTTGTTTCATAGTTTTTTTAATCTATTATTTATTTTCCACTCTTTAGTTCGGTTATCTAACTATTATTTATTTTCTATTTTTTAGTTCTGCAAACTACAAAAGCGTATTTTTAATTTTTTTAACTATTCTTTATCTTTGCTTTTGTTGTTTTAAAACATTTTTGAACGAGTACTTGTCACAACTCCTGAAGGTCCTTATCAGGATAATGGAACAAGCTTTTCAAATTATTGCATTGTCAAGGGTCCTTGATAATTATGCAAAGTTTCAAATCAATCCGACATTTGGAAGTGGGTGAAAATCAAGTTCAAAGACTCCGTTACATTGATACATACATACATACATACCAAGGTAATAAAAGCGCGTTTGAAGCATATTCCTCTCAAAGGAACCTAACCAAAAAGTGCACCATGTATTTTGGTATATTTTCAGATAGCAACAAGTTTATTATTATGTATGTATTGAAAAAAATTAAAATTTTTTTAATTTGATGTCTATAAGGGTATTTGTGACAAAAACGATTTTCTAGTTTTTTTTACAATTAGTCTCAATTGAATATTTTTCTCACCGAAAATTAATTTAAAATTTCTCAAATATTGAGAACTTGACTGGCGCATCCACCATTTTACAGGAAGTTCGGTTAAAAGACTAAGTTTTTTCATGGTGTATTGATACAAAAAAAATTCATTGTATTGTCATACAAATTATATTCACTTGCAAAGTTTAAAATAGATACAACAGTTAGAAATAGGTTGATAACGAGTTCCTAGATTCGTTTACATAATTTTTATTTCATTGTTTTGATAGATACAAAAAAGTGTAACGTGTACAATGATTAGAAATATTAGTTTATATCTATTAATTTGTATGATTTAGATATGAGGATTATATATTTCCAATTTTATTTCATCTATAGGTAAATATTATAATTTCTTCAAGTGATTAGTAAACTATTCTTACATTTTTCTTAGCTGGATTAAGATTAGGAAGACAAAGATCACAAAACTTCGTTTTGTGTGTTCATTTCTGCCCATTATTCATTCAGAAAAAAGTTATGAATAAAATAACTCACTTTTTTCTGTTAAAGTTATGATAGGGTTCAATTTATCACTGATCTTGTCATGCGAAAATCTGCCAACTCAAAAGCAGCCCCTCATCAAAATTAATTGGGGACCGCTCATTTAGATCAAATTAGAAAACTGCCAAGTAAGCTGATTGAGCTCGATTTGTGGACGTTATTTCTACTCCGTATCTTATTTCTTCAGAAAGAACGAACTGACGAAAGGTAATTGATGTGGTCGTTATGGGTTCCATACATGACGTGATTTATTTGGTGAAGTTTTTGATGAAATTACTATGTAATCTATAATGAAATGGAGATTTAGATTTGCCATTTATATAAGAAGTAATAAATACTAAACCTATTAATAAGGTTAAAATTTTTGCTATTAATATCTACATATATATATATATATATATATATATATATATATATATATATAATAATAATAATAATAATAATAATATGGTTTATTCTGTGAAGTTACAGGTATAAACAGTAATCACAGAGGCGTGAGCCTGTACGTGATTTTAAACTAAACAAAATATAATACAGTAGCCGGTATTCAAATTAATTTATAAATTCTTGGGACACAAAGCAAAATAACATGTAAACACAAAAAAAGTTCAAAATCTTTTGAGGATGGTATCATTAGGGATTTATTATTGAATTGAAATATCTCCTTCCCTTTTCAATCACCCAACTTTTTAGTTTTTTCTTCTTCACATTCAGATTAACTATATTCCTCAGGTCTTTAGGCACTGCGGCATATATACGTGGGGCCAGATAGATGAAGCTTCTCTGGCCAATGCGTTTTTCTGCTCTAGGTGTGAGGTATTTACTCATCTTGTTACGCGTTTCATATTCATATTCAGCTTTTCTGAGTTGAATTTTCCGTGTGCTTACACCAAGTAATATCTGCAGCACAAATAGTTGTTGGGGATTCATAACTTTGGAAACAGCAAATAAATCATCTGACGGAAACAGGAGAGGTTTTCCGTAGATCACACGGAGCAACCATTTTTGGATTACCTCAACCCGCCTCATATGACAACTATATGCTCCGCACCAGCCGTTTATACCATCTCTTTTTTGGGACTGACATAGTGCTGAGTAAATCATATTCAAGCTTGTGGGATCTAAGTATTCTCTGAGGATTTTGAATTTGGTGAGTAAAAACCTCAGTTTGGTCACTAAATTATCTATATGTTTATCCCACTTCAGGTGTCGATCAATTGTAATGCCTAGATATTTTATGTGCTCGGCTTCAGGGATTGATGTTTCGTTATCAACTTCTAGGTTGCCCATATGTGGAAGTCCTGATTCGTAAGCGGCAAACGGTAAATATTTGGTTTTCAGCAAATTTATTGTGATTTTATTCTCTCCGAACCACTGCTTTAAACTATAAAGATCTCTCTCTGCTTCTAGTTTTAGCATTCCCCAAGTACTACTCTCGTACATTATTACAGTGTCATCTGCAAAACTGATAATTGTACCCTTTTTTTCCATTAACAACAGGCTGTTCACATATATGTTGAATAGAACAGGTCCCAATACTGTACCCTGTGGTACCCCATATTCAACAGTTCTTTCTTCGCTTGAATGATCCTCTATTTTCACAAATTGGGTCCTATCTGATAAGTAGTTTTTCATCAGTTTGTATGTTTTACCCCGAAAGCCATTGAGGTAAAGTTTTCGTAATAGTTTTTTATGCGATACGGTGTCGAAGGCCTTCGCAAGGTCTATAAATACGCAATATATATATATATATACAGGGTGAGTCATTTTTTTGTAGCAGGACTTTACCATCTTGTGAAAGACAGAAAGACATGTTTTTCTGATGAAAATCTTATATGAACATATATGCTAAGGAGCTTCGTTTGTGATATACAGGGTGCCAAAGTTTTATATTTTTCTGTTTTTTTTGAGTTTCTACCTAAAATTTTCAAAATAATTGAATGAAATTTGGCACATCTATTTCACTCCAATAACTCAATATTTGGGGCTGTTAAACATTTTTGAATACCTACAGGGTGATACACTTTTGGGGTTCGTACCCAATTCAACCCTCTCGAACTTTTATGCGTGCCGCCTCTGCTTCCAATGAAACATCAATTCTAATTCTGTATTTATTTTGCATACTTTTTGTTCTCTCATATGTTTTCGAAACAGCATGGATGTCGAGATAAATGCCAAAAAGAATTGACTTGTGATGAAACTTTATTTCTTGAACACACTTTATTTGACATTTATTAGTTAATGACTAAAAAAATTACTGATGAATTGAAATTTGCTTAACATATTACAATTCAATAACTCAATATTTGGGGCTATCAAGCATTTTTGAATACCTACAGGGTGATACACTTTTGGGTTCGTACCCAATTTAGTCCAGTGAATAGAGGAGGATTACCTCACAAACGGTCCGGTGGTTCTGAATTTTTGATATGGTGTCTAGCATGGTTAGTTAGTAAGTATTTGAAATGCAAAATGCACAATTTTTCTCGCTCTTTGCCCGCCGCCATATTGAATGAACCGAAAAAAAATCGGCTCTTTCTTCTGATTTTTGGCATTTATCCATGCAGTTTTCGAAAAACATACAAGAGAGCAAAAAGTGTCCAAATTAAAGAGAGAATTGAAATTGATGTTTCATTGGAAGCAGAGGCTGTACACATAAAAGTTCAAGAGGGTTGAATTGGGTACGACCCCCAAAAGTGTATCACCCTGTAGGTATTCAAAAATATTGAGCTATTGAAGTGAAATGGGTGTGCCAAATTTCATTCAATTATTTTGAAAATTATAGAGGAAACTTAGAAAAAAACAGATATATATATATATATATATATATATATATATATATATATATATATATATATATATATATATATATATATATATATATATATATATATATATATATATATATATATATATATATATATATATATATATATATATATATATATATATATATATATATATATATCTATATATATATATATATATATTTATTTATTTATTTATTTGAATTTTTGTTGCCTGTGAACTATTTTTATCTTTTTGATAATTATTAGCAATAACAGGCTTGGTGAATCTCAAAAAACTGGATTTTATTAAAAAGTTAGATTTCAATATTTCAAAAGTTTTGAAAAAGCTACGAATGTCGTGGCGAAACGTTAACTTTTTAATAAAATCGAGTTTTTTGAGATTCGCTAAGCCTGTTATTGCTACTAATTATCAAAAAGATATATATATATATATATATATATATATATATATATATATATATAGATATGTATATATATATATATATATATATATATATATATATATATATATATATAATATATATATATATATATATATATATATATATATACTATATATATATATATATAAATATATATATATATATATATATATATATATATATTTATATATATATATATATATATATATATATATATATATTTATATATATATATATATATATATATATATATACTAGCTGATCACGCAAACTTTGTTCTGCCATATAAATTATTATTTTTACGTATATATCTTCCTATCTATTCATCTATCTGCCGATGTATCTCTATCTATCTAAGTATCTATCTATCTATATATGTATCTATCAATCTATCTGACTCGCTTTTATTATTTTCGATTGCCATCTTGCAACCCTATTGCGGATCTGTGGATAAAATTTAAAAAAATTAAAAATCGCGAAGGCAATATAGGGATTGATCGTAGAGGGGTGAAAATTTAGGGTTGCATGTATTTTTGAATGCTGTATCATAAAAGAAAACAAAAAATAGTCTAAAATATAAAATGAAAAATGCACACAAAATTTCTTGAGAATCGGCCGAGCCATTTCAAAGGAATTTAATTTCAAACAAAGTTTAATTATATTTAATTATAATAAAGGAGTTTAATTTCAATAAAAAGTATATATGAAAATTTGAACACTGATCAATTTTACATATTCAACAAAATATAAAACGCATATGAATTTTCATCAAAAATAAAAGTCGATGAATGAGAAGCACTTATTAGAATCAACAATTTTGCAACCTCAAATGGAACTGTATAAAGAGAAGCAACGTATAAATATACCATAGCTGGCATTAAAGCTACTTCGTTGGTTTTAAGCTTTTTATTATCATTACTGCTTATACTGCACCCTTAAGTCAATACTGGCAGTTCAACCGAGAGCAATTATCTCATTCCAATTCAGCTACCCTAATCCGACTAACGAAATGAATAGTTTGTACTAATAGACCCTTATACAAATATAAAACATGAGTTTTTCAGATTGATATTCAAAACAAAACTAATTGCAAAATAGCAACTTATTTGCAAATTAGTAGAAATTCAAGGATTTCAAATTGAATATTTTGAATAGGGTCGCTTGTTTCTAAAACAAAATAGTATATTGTACAACCAGCATGGAATGACATGCATTTCTTACGAGTATGACGTTTGCAGCACGAGCCGCGGCGAGTGCTGCAAATCATACGAGTAGGAAATGGTCATTCCATGTGAGTTTTACACTATACTTTTTCTACGAATGTTACTGTTACATAAAATGGGATAAGTAATATTTTTCCTTTTAAGATTTTAAAAAATGTCAATCTGACGTTCCACAAAAAAACACGCGGCGGCGGTTAACGCCACCTTTGTGAAAATACCCGAGCACAATGTGAACTTTGTAGTTCACTCACCATGGTGATAGAAGCACAATGAAAATGGGTATAAAACAATGCACTATGTTCCGCAATTACTTTTGAACATAGAATGATGGTTTTTATTGACATTCGTAGAAAATAGTTATTTATGTACCAAGTGCGTTATATTGATCCTTGCGCCCGGAGAAAAACTTTCGGTCCGAGGGATGAATGGGCGTAAGTTTTTCAGATTGATATTATTCAAAACAAAACTAATTGCAAAAAATACGTCCATGAGGTAGCAACTTATTTGCAAATTAGTAGAAATTCAAGGATTTCAAATTGAATATTTTGAATAGGGTCGCTTGTTTCTAAAACAAAATAGTTATTTATGTACCAAGTGCGTTATATAGATCCTTACGCCCGGAGGGAAACATTCTGTCCGAGGGCCTTTGGCCCGAGGGATGAATGGGCGTAAGTTTTTCAGATTGATATTATTCAAAACAAAACTAATTGCAAAAAATACGTCCATAAGGTAGCAACTTATTTGCAAATTAGTAGAAATTCAAGGATTACAAATTGAATATTGAAAAGGGTCGCTTGTTTCTAAAACAAAATAGTTACTTATGTACCAAGTGTGTTATATAGATCCTTACGCCCGGAGGGAAACATTCGGTCCGAGGGCCTTTGGCCCGAGGGATGAATGGGCGTAAGTTTTTCAGATTGATATTATTCAAAACAAAACTAATTGCAAAAAATACGTCCATGAGGTAGCAACTTATTTGCAAATTAGTAGAAATTCAAGGATTTCAAATTGAATATTTTGAATAAGGTCGCTTGTTTCTAAAACAAAATAGTTATTTATGTACCAAGTGCGTTATATAGATCCTTACGCCCGGAGGGAAACATTCGGTCCGAGGGCCTTTGGCACGTGGTGCATAAAATATTTAATTTTTCACGAAAAAATTATTTTATTATAATGAAAAAGCGATTTTAAAATCGGTTCATTGCTCCTATACTTTCCATTTTCCTTCTCATTTTGTTGATATTTTGACGTTTGTGAATATTTTTGTCATCATATTTAGTGAGTGTCATTGCTGATTTTTTGTGTAGTATTATAGAAACAATGGAAATGAAAATGAATTTACCCAAGAATATCATAGAAAATGCAGCCAAAGCTGCGAATAATTCATTTTTCCGGAGAAATCCAGAGTCGTATACGACAAGGATTATGAGGTACTTAATCAATGGAAGTTGCTTCATTCCTCATCATAAAATTAGCGGGCGTTATGGCCTAGGGCATAATGAGTGTGTTTATAGGAACCGTATCCAAGGTGAAATAAACATATGATATACAAGTGAAAAATAAATTAAAATATCACTTTCTATTAAATAATAAATATCCTTGGTCAATCAAAATTTATCAGAGAATAATACTGACCACTATCGCCTATATGTATCTGTGGTTTGCTTACGCCTAAGAAAATCTTCAGAAAAATTCGTGACGATCAGCTGGTCCTGGAATTTGAACCTGGGAATAATGTCGATACAATGAGGTTTTTGGAATGCTTGCATACAGAATCATGTAGGTACAGTCTACAATAAGACGTCCCCTAACTTTTTTGTCTGATTTTAGGATAGCTAATATTTTATTATTTCAAATATCAAAAATAGCTGGTATAGTGCTACTCAGTTAAACATATTTGAATTTCTCATCATTGTGATGTGCAATGTGGAAAACAAATTTATCAGTTTAATTCAAATTAAGAATCAAAATTAATATTTTGTATCTGTTACATAAAATTTTAAGTTTCTTCAAGTTCAAAGTATATAGCAACCACAGAGCAAATAGCATATTTTTTTTTTACAAACACTAATAATTCAATTACTATGTAACTGAATTAAATTTCAATATAGGTACGCACTTGGTGAAAATCACAATAAGGTAAATTTGGCCGTTCGGAACCGGCGTTAAACTGTAGGTCCTTCGAGATAAAAAAAAGGATTTAGGATTTTTGATTTTCACTTTATTTTGTTAAATATAACAATTATTGTTTCTACTGTGTTTGGCAAAACAATTGTTATGTTTAACAAAATGACGTAAAAATCAATTATTATGAAAAATAAGCAATATATCTATCTGAATCATTCTATGAATTATTATATGAAAAGCCAAAATTAAAGATACGACATGCTTAAATTAGTACCACTATCGTAAACCCCCATTCATATTTCATGGACCCCATTTCTTTCTTCCCTGACATCGACCCCTTGCAAGTCGTCGTTAACCTTTGGGGGTCGATATAGACCAGTTTGGGTATCTATGCTGCATCAACAAACAATTTTCAGATCGAAAATATATAAATGAGAAACAATATACAACGTTTTTCATCACTATCACTACTATAACATAAATTTAAATGTAACGAAAACTATTTATAGATCAATACTCGTCTTGGCTAATCCTTTCCTCAAAATAGCAGCAACTGAATTTAATAGTAAGAACATTTAACTTTCGAGTCACCAAAATGGATATTTCATTTCCAGATATCTTTCCAGAATTGATTGTGAAGAAACTTCAATTTCTTCTTGTTTCTTTCTGGAACAAAACCGGACGTTAAAAACAATGGGAGGAGAAATTAAAAAGGGTGATTTCTCTTGTTTTTATCCCTACGGTGAAGTTAAAGGCTCAATATCCTGGTAGTAAGCATTTTTGTAACATGGAACACATGCGACCCGAGTTTTTTGCGGCACACTACGTATTAAATTGAAAGTGGATAGAGCTTTGTTTCCTAGAAGAAAGCTAACAAATCGGCTATTAACTCTTTGACCAAAATAAATGAAAAGCGTCGTTCGATCGATCGATGTCGAATTTACAATTTTCAAAGGACCCATTCGTTGTTTAGAATTGAAAATGCTGAGATTCATCAAATGATTTAGACATCCCTCTTGAATAAATCTGACATTCGAGAGCTTGCTGTTTCCTTATTTTCAGAACAATCTCATTTTGTCCTTAACCCTCTACTCCCTATAAATGAATTATATAACATCAATGAATTAATTAATTGAATCTGAATTCCTCGACATCAGCTAATACTCAGAGCAAAATGAAATGAAGTTCTTTTTTAAAAACAGTTTATATAATTATTCAAGATATGAATAGAGAGAGAGAGAGAAACAGCTTTATTGTCCTATAAAATTACAAAATTTTGTCGACAAAGCACATACCTATAAGAAATTAAAAATAAAATTCAACAATGATAACTAAACAAACAAAACACACTTTCAATCGTTGAACAAAACAAGAATCTATTAAATACAAGAACAAAATAGAAAAAAATTTATCAGTCAATTATATATAAACATATGTTAAGAATCAACATATTTGTCAACTAAACTTATTGTACAGATATAAAATTTTGTATATTACAAAAAAAAAACGTTAATATATGTTGCAACTAAATGTGGATCTCAAGGGTCTATATTACATTGTGATATTCAGTTACAGAATAAAATTCTGCTACTGAGTAAAATGGTCTCTCCAAAAGAAAAGCCTCAGTCGAACTTCGGAACTTTTTGTACGTACTCAAGGATTTTAGCTCCAATGGTAGATGATTGTATAACTTTCCGGCATTGTAGGTAAAGGAGTTTTTTGTTAAGAATTAGAAATTTGAATTTTTTAAAGTAGAATTCGCAATGTGTCCTTCTGCTCAGATCAAACATATAACGAACTGATCTCTTTTGCAATCTGAACACAGACTCAAAGTGGAAGAGGCTGCATGAACCCCAATATGGCAAACCATAACGAAGGTGAGATTCGAATAAAGAAAAGTATGTCGATAACGCAGCAGAAATTGAAAGCTCTCTAGAAACCGTTTTAATGGCGAAACATGCAGAAGATAATTTTTTTGTTAATATGTCTATATGAGTAGACCATTTGAGCGACTCATTAATATAAAGACCTAAAAACTTCACTGAGTTCACTGTTTGAATTGTTTTATTGTTTAGGGTAACAGGTTGTAGGGTTCCTCTGTATGACATTACTACAGTTTTATCTGTGTTGAAACAAAGTCCATTTGAATCAGACCAGGCCTTAATAGCCATATCAATATCGTTGATGAAAAGAAGCAAGAGAATTGGACCTAAAACCGAGTATTATGAACTCATGGAAAGTTATTATTGTTAAAATAATTAAAAATACTATTATACCAAAAAAAAAACGATTGTTTAGATACGGTTATTTTCTGTTCTATTCGACAATTTGTGGTTTTGAATTCGTAATCATATTTCAATGGACAAGGCAGCAACGTCATAATAACTAGTGAATTATGTTTGACAGAACCACGGAGTGTATAAATGCAAATACCAAATTAATCTGACAGTTGTTTCTCTTGGGCTATGAAGTTATCTTGTCTAGTTCTCAGGGAAAACCCCTGTCCAAGAAACCATTTAGATGATACCTCACTTAAGTGACATATCAATAATCGCAGACGACATTTTGTAACTCGCTGGGGATGCTTCACAGATGACGTAAATTTAAACCCAACTCTGGAAAGTGGCTGGATGATTATACGGAATATTATAGATATTAATATGAATAGAAACGTATTTATTAATATATGTATATATATATATATATTTATATATATATATATCGTATGTTTTCTCGGATGGTCGAATGAATCAGAGAAAGATTCCGGGGTTCAATCTGATTTCGAAAGTTTTGTTGGCGCTGAGAAGCACCGTTTGTTTCACGACGTTCCGCCAAAATCTCATTTGGCATTTTCAAGTGCTGCTGTTCGTCTGGTGACGGCAACTACTACAGTACGAAACGTCGTGAAAGAAACGGTGCTTCTCAGCGCCAACAAAACTTTCGAACTCGGATTTAACCCCGGTATCTTTCCCTGATTTATATATATATATATATATATATATATATATATATATATATATATATATATATATATATATATATATATATATATATATATATATTATATATATATATATTATTTATATATATATATTTATTTATATATATAATATATGTATATATTATATATATATATATATATATATATATATATATATATACACTGCGATATACACTGAAGCAAACCAACATACACTAACAGATACCTGAACGCACAATCCCACCACCATCCTTCACAAAAACAGTCAGTAGTAAACTCATTAATTTCTCGATCTTTTCGACTAACAGAACCAGAAACAAGAGGACAAGAAATCGAACAGATCACAACCGCCTTACGACAAAATGGATATACATACACCGACATCAAAAAGGCCATTGAAAAACAAGAAAATCCAATAAAAACATCAATAAACAACGCCGAAGTATCCAGACAAAAAGCAGTACTTCCATACGTAAAAGGAATTACAGATAAAATTGGAAGAGTCTTGAGGAAAAATAACATAACATCAATATTTAAACCGCAGAAAATAATAGCCAATATACTTGGAAACCCGAAAGATAAAATCGTATCAGAAAACCACGGCGCCTACAGCATACCGTGTACAGACTGCGGCCAAACATACATACGACAAACGAACAGAAAAGTATCGGCAAGAATACAAGAACATAAAAATAGCGTCAGAAACAAACAAACAACTTCAGCCCTGTTTCAACATCATCAAGCAACAGGCCACAGAATCGATTTTGACCGATCAAGAGAAATAGCATCCATAGAAAACTACAGAGTCCGTACCATAAGAGAAGCTCTAGAAATAGAAAAATCAGGACACCTAAACAAACGATACGATGCTCTAAATATTCCACTGACTTGGAAAATAATTTAAAAAAAAACACGAAAACGCATAAAACAACACAAGACGTAAAAACAAACATCAAGGAAGAAAGTCAAGAAGTGAGGGGGCGGAGCCTATGCAGCGAACCGGCCAATCAGGAAAAGAGATCAGCCAATGCCAATAAAACCCAGACACAAGCAGAGGCGAACAGTAGTTGCCGTCCAGTCACCAGACGTACAGCAGCACTTGAAAATGCCAAATGAGATTTTGGCGAAACGTCGTGAAACAAACGGTGCTTCTCAGCGCCAGAAAACTTCCGAAATCGGATTGAACCCCGGAATCTTTCTCTGATTCATTCCACCATCCGAGAAAACATACGATATATCCATATATATATATATATATATATATATATATATATATATATATATGTATATATATATATATATATATATATAATATATATATATATATATATATATATATATATAATATATATATATATATATATATATATATATATATATATATATATATTATATATATATATATATATATATATATATATATATATATATATATATATATATATATATATATATATATATATATATATATGAATAAACGTATATATTTAGTACACATGTGTAGAAACCTAAAAAACTTCTCGCATTAGAAGAGCAGGTTTTCATAACGTATCCAGTTTGAAAAATATATTCATTAAATTATGATTTTTTTCCAAATTAAAAAAAAATGCGCCCTCTAATGTGTAAACAATATTTATTTCCTCCCCGGGAGATCAACCGTCCAACCAATTCGTACCAAAACCAATCACATCCAAGGTATCATACGAAACTACGTACATACAAACTTTCAAGGCTATGGTACCAAAATTGCGCCTTCTATTGTGTAAACAATATTTATTTCCCCGGGGGTCAACCCCCCAATCAATTCGCATTAATACCTATCCCATTCAATATATCGTACGAAACTATCTACTCACAAACTTTCAACCCTATTGTTCCAAAATTGCGACCTTTATCATGTAAACAAGATTTATTTCTTCCCCCAGGGGGTCAACCCCCAACCAATTGGAACCAAAACTGATCCCATTCAAGATATCATACAAACATACTTAGATACAAACTTTCATCCCTATTGCTTCCAAATTGCGCCCTTTATCGTGTAAAAAAGATTTATTTTCTCCTCAGAGGGATCAACCCTCCAACCAATTCGAACCAAAAGCAATCCCATCCAAGATATCATACGAAGCTTCCTACTCCCAACTTTTCAACCCTATTGCTCCAAAATTGCGACCTTTATCATGTAAACAAAATTTATTTCTTCCCCCAGGGGGTCAACCCCCCAACAAATTCGAACCAAAACCAATCCCACTCAAGATATCATACAAAAGTACCTACCTAAATAAGTTTCAACCCTATTTCTACAAAATTGCACCTCCTGTCATGTAAACAATATTTATTGTGTGAAATATTTATTGTTCAGCATTTGGATACGGTTATCTCATCTAATGACCATGTTAAGTTTCTGGGAATACACATTGATAGATGTCTAAAATGGCATTCGCATATTGATGCGCTATGTAAAAAACTGAACAGCTCCTATTACGCGTTAAGTAGAATCAAAAGTTCTCTTCCGCTAAATTCTCTTATTAACGTCTACTATTCTTTGGTATATTGTCACCTATCTTACAATGTTTTGCTATGGGGTAATTCTTTAGAGGTTAATAGAGTATTCGTCATTCAAAAACGAATAGTTCGTTTAATGTTCGATTGCCATCCACGGTCCACTTGCAGACCCCTTTTCATAGACAATGGTATTCTCACTTTGGCCGCTTTATTTATATTCAAATGTCTAATATATGTGAAAGAAAATAAGGATAGTATTGTAAAAATTTCTAGTTTTCATTCACATGATACCAGAAATAAGAATGAATTGTATTTTCCCATTCATAAAACTACTAAGTTTGAAATGTCTCCAAATGTATAAAGATTTTTAATCATCTACCACGATGTATTCAAAATCTTCAGAAAAACAAATTTAAGAAGACTGTTAAAAACTTTCTATTAAAGGAATGTTTCTATAATGTGAAAGATTACTACAGCTATAATTTCATTGAATATATTTTTGAATGATGTAATCTTTGTGTGAATATCTTTATGACTTGTCCTATACATGTAATAATATGTCTTACAGGATCAATAAACCATTATTATTATTATTATTATTATTATTATTATTATTATTATTATTATTATTATTATTATTATTATTATTATTATTATTATTATTATTATTATTATTATTATTATTATTATTATTATTATTATTATTATTTCCCCCCAGGGAAGTCAACCCCTCAACCAATTCGAATCGAAAACAATCCCATCCAAGATATCATGCGAAACTACCTATTTACAAATTTTCAACACTATTGCTTTTATATTGCAACCTTTATCGTGTGATTTATTTTCTCCCCAGGGGGGTCAATAACCTGGTTTTCAAAGTGGAAACCTGCTAATAAACTAAACATTTTTGTCAACGATTTTGCATATTGGAATACCCATTAATCCTCGAAGGAAGAATGTTAAAAAATTCGACATCTGTGCAACTACAGTCTATTTTGCTCATCAGTAGTGCCAAATCAATATTTATATATGTGTGTATATATATATATATATATATATATATATATATATATATATATTAAAAAAATTAAATAATAAGAAAATAACTTGTCTAAAAACCACAAAATGAAAATAACTTTTTATTCGACTAGTTTCGCCTGTTACAGCATTATCAAGACTGAATACATAATTGCAAAGACATCGCTTGAAAATATATACTTACTCATATATTTTCAAGCGATGTCTTTGCAATTATGTATTCAGTCTTGATAATGCTGTAACAGGCGAAACTAGTCGAATAAAAAGTTATTTTCATTTTGTGGTTTTTAGACAAGTTATTTTCTTATTATTTAATTTTTTTAATATAAATATGAACTACCACAGAGTTGATTCATCGTCCATCGAATTTATATATATATATATATATATATATATATATATATTTATGTATTATTCATTCGAATTGTTGTTGCCTGTGAACTATTTCTAATCTTTTGATAATTATTAGCAATAACAGGCTTGTTGAATCGCAAAAAACTCGATTTTATTAAAAAGTTGACGTTTCGCCACGACATTCGTGGCTTTATCAAAATTTTTGAAAAAATTGAAATTTCTTTGACATTTATTGATTGAAAAAATTTGAATAGAAAAAGACTACTATGTCTCACTAAAAATTTTTTCGGCTGTGGCCGTTCTTTGTTATTTATTACGTGCTATTCAGTTCAATATTAACATTCAAATCTGTTATTATTAGATGGTAAGGGAAACCACAGAAACCTTTACCCACGTAATGTTCGAAATAGGTTCAAATTATTTTGATTTTGAAAAGTCAAAGAATAGGGTATTATTTATCTTGTTTTCAAAAATTTCTCATTGCGGCAGTGGCCGTCTTCAGTTATTAATTACGTGCTATTTAGTCCAATATCAACAGACAGGTTCGTTGATATTAGATGGGAAGGGAACCACAGAAACCTTCACCCACGTAATGTACAAAATAGGTTTAAAATATTTGATTGTTGTCTTTAAAAAGACATAACTTTTAATTTTGGAGATCACATGTTCTAAACTATACTTTCTTTTTAGAAAAATTGAAAATTCTAGATGTTTAGATTTTGTCTAAGAAGATAAGTTGTTATGGTTAGAGTTTTTTTTTTTGATTTATGTTGTTTCTTCGAAAAATTAAAGAATTACATCTACGTATATTGAACTCAAATGTTTGATATCTGTTCTATCATTTACGACTTTATTTAAATTTTTTTGAATATGTAACATTTCTAAAATTTCTCTGCGTTTTTGATCTTTTTCTATTTCTAAAATTTTCGTGCTATTAAAGTTGAAAGTATGATTCTCATTGTTTTTATGTTTTATTAGTGCTGTGGTTGGTGTTCTGGTATATTTGTGTGCTTCTAGTCTTTCTTCTAAATTTTGAAAAGTTTGTCCTATATATGATTTATTACAATTATTATATATTTATATATATATATATATATATATATATATATATATATATATATATATATATATATATATATATATACATATGGATACTATTAAAATTATAATGTTATGATAATTCTCGGCCATACAATAGTTGAATATATCAACAATTATTTGTAGCTAATATAAATCCAAGTGTTTCTTCTACTCAACTTCTAGCAAAAATTCCCAAGTTCAACAATTGAAAAGGGATAAATCTCCTGTTACCCGATCTAATGAAACTTAGCGAGATTTCCGCGTTATTCAATGTAACCAGATTTGAGAATAGCTCGGCGCTCATTTAAACCCGAAAACTTCTCGCTTCTGAATACAGGTGAATATAATTGAACTCATTCGAGAAAACTTGGAAGGAGAAAAGGCAGCGAAAAGACGCAGTCGGAAAATTCAAATTTACTGCATGCTTCAAAATTGCATTAAAGTAAGTGCGATGTAGTTTCAGACAACAGTCGTTGTTCTCCGTTACTGGAGACGGGCTGTTGAATCTCAGACCTCGTCTAATAGCTCTTTTAGAGTAACTTCCGTAGAGATTTCTCCTGTTTTTTTATTGCACAATTCGTTTCCTTTAATACAGGTAGGGAATTTTTCGTAGAATAGATTTCGCGATGCATCTTTTGTTTGATTTCGAAGATAAGTTTTATGGGTGTTTTGTTAAAGGAGAAATTAGTTTTAATGCAAAAATTTCAATATGATTATTCTCTGTGCGAATAATGGACTAAGTCGGTGCAATAATAGTTATTTAAGTACCAGGTGCGTTATATAGATCCTAACGCCTGATGGGCGTTAGGATCTAGTAACGCACGTGGTGCATACACGATTTTATTTTTCACGAAAAAGTTATTTTATTATAATGAAAAATCGATATTAAAATCGGTTCAATGCTCCTATACGTTCCATTTTCCTTCTAATGGTAGGCATGTAATTTGTTGATATTTTGACGTTTGTGAATATTTTTGTCATCATATTAAGTGAATGTCATTCTTGCTTTCTTTGTGTAGTCTTATAGAAATAATGGAAATGAAAATGAATTTACCCAAGAATATCATAGAAAATGCAGCCAAGGCTGTGAATAATGCATTGCCGGAGAAATCCAGAGTCGTATACGACAAGGATTATGAAGTATTTAATCAATGGAAGTTGCTTCATTTCTCCTCGTACAACGCCTTAGGGCATAATGAGTGTATTTATAGCAACCGTCTCTAAGGTAAAATCAACAAATAATATACAAGTGAAAAATAAAAAAAAATAATTTACTTTTGTTTTCGATGCATTATAAAACATTCTCATGTATATCGATTCAAATTAAGTCTGTAACTTACACACTATTTTGTAATATTTTACAATAAAAAAATTGCGAAATGCATTATGATTTATTTATTTTTCATTTAATGTTACGCTGCACTGCGACCATAAGGTTTATTGTGCCCCCCATCAGAGCTGTTCTCTATACTACGCCATCTACCTACAGTTCGCCAGAGTATTAATAAACTCCAATATCTAGAAAGGCTTCAAGGAGGATATGTCCTCACTTCTGAAAGTTTCTTGACCAAAGCATTGTTTCCGTTGGCTTGCAATGGCGAGGCATTCTGTAACCAGGACAACAGGAGTTTCGTCCTCCTCCCCTCAGAATCTACACTGGCCAGTTTCTGATAAACCTCTTCTCATCAGATGCTTCCTGAGGCGACAGTATCCTGTAAGGACCCTAGTGAGGAGGTGTAATTTGTTCTGACCGAGATCCAGATATCCTTAGGATCTTGCAGTTTTGAAGTTCCGAAGGAACTTATTAGAGTGATCCATCTCTGGAAGATTCCGTCAGAGTGTTTCTCTTTCGGTTTCCTCCTTCTCCCGAAAATATTTTTTTCAGGTGCATTTTCATATGCACAGAAAGGTTCTGGGACGATAAATGGAGTTCTTGCTTCTTTTCTGGCAAGGATATTGACCTCTTCATTTCCTTTGATTCTCGAGTCAGCGCGAAGACAAACTAAAAGACCTTGTTATTCTTACCTATTTAATTCAGTTTCCTTTGGTACTACCATATTATCTTTGAATCGATGACATGGGAGTTCAGTGCTTTTATAGCAGCTTAAATATCAGAATGGATCGCTATTTTGCATTTCTGATAGTTTCTTTCTAGGTTCTTATCTACATTTCTTTCGATTTCGAGCATTTCTACCTGAAAGACGCATGAACAGGAGCTTAACGACTCTGCGCACTTGGTGCCTGTCCCATATACTCCAGAGCCAGCCCCTGTTGTGATTTTAGGACCATATGTGTACCATCTGATGGTATTTTCTTCGAAAATGCATTATGATAAAGGTTACTCTGCGGGGTACCTTCCCTAGGGGAGTACGCCTCTCAGGTTGAGAAGCGCTGCACTTTGACAATATTGGAAGATTGGTACAGTGAAAATTCGAATTCTAGCAAAATTCAACCTTGGTTTATAAATAGTTCAACTTTCTATGCTTTGAGATTATTTCATTTTATTCACTCCATGTACGAGCTGGAAAGATCATTTGAAAAGTTTCGCTTATATAGTTCAAAAGATTTAGTTTCCGTGGAATTAGTTGATCATGAAAGATGATTTGTTTAATTCGAACACCTACACAAAATTTTATTTTATACGAATTTTTAGCAGGTTTTCAATTTGAAAACGTGCTTATTAAAATGGGTGCGATTAGCAAAGTTGGACCTAGGACCAAGATAAATTTTCGTTTTATGACTTTTCATGATGCTTGGCATCAAAAACTCAATTTCATATCTCTCTCTCTCTCTCTCCTATATATATGTTATATATATATAGGTATATATATATATATATTAATATATATATATATATATATATATATATATATATATATATATGTATATATATATATATATATATATATATATATATATATATATATATATATATATATATATATATATATATATATATATATATATATATATATATATATATATATATATATATATATATATATATATATATATATATATATATATATATATATATATATATATATATATATATATATATATATATATATATATATATATATATATATATATATATATATATATATTTATTCGAATTGTTGTTGCCTGTGATCTATTTTTAATCTCTTGATAATTATTAGCAATAACAGGCTGGTTGAATCTTAAAAAACTCGATTTTATTAAAAAGTTGACGTTTCACTACGATATTCGTAATTGAAATTTCTTTGACATTTATTGATTTGAAAAAATTGAAAAGACAAAGCTACTTTGTCCTGCTAAAATTTTTTTCGGAAGTGGCTGTTCTTTGTTATTTATTATATGCTATTCAGTCTAATATTAACGTTCAAAATTGTTATCATTAGATGGTAAGGGAAACTACAGAAATCTTTACCTACGTAATATTTGAAAATAATAATAATAGGGTACTATTTATCTAACAACAAAGAAATTAGTCATGGGAAAACATTAAAGAAGTGGAGTAGAATTATCGGTATAGCACGCTTATATGGAAGCAGCCGTTGACACGTGTTTCGGACTCTTTGGTCCTCATCAGAACGGCGTAGCTAAGCATTGGATTGAAAATTTGAAGATGAAAATAGTATAACAAACAAAATCCTCTGATACGGAAGACAATCACATATTTGTGGTTTATTGTTCGAACTCTCCGGTATGGGAGATTTGGTCAAACTTTGCCACGGAGGCGATTAATGCTATCCGTGTGATCTAAGAACGAGTAAATAAACAATAACAAAGAAATTAGTTGCGGGAAAATATTAAATAGGTAGAGCAAAATTATCGGTATAGCTCGTTTATATGGAAGTAGCCGTTTTTAATGAATTACGAATAACGTAGTGAAACGTCAACCTTTTGATAAAATCGAGTTTTTTAAGATTCAACCAGCCTGTTATTGCTAATAATTATCAAGAGATTAAAAATAGATCACAGGCAACAACAATTCGAATAAATAATTAAATATTGCAAGCTGAAAATATGGCAATAATCCCAAACTTAAGCTGAGAGTTTCAAACGTTGTTCTAAACTGTGAGTACCTTTTTTTCAAAGATTTGAAATTCTAAATAAATAAAAAATTTCATTAAAAACGGCTACTTCCGTATAAACGAGCTATACCGATAATTTTGCTCTACCTATTTAATATTTTCCCGCAACTAATTTCTTTGTTATTGTTTATTTACTCGTTCTTAGATCACACGGATAGCATTAATCGCCTCCGTGGCAAAGTTTGGCCAAATCTCCCATACCGGAGAGTTCGAACAATAAGCCACAAATATGTGATTGTCTTCCGTATCAGAGGATTTTGTTTGTTATACTATTTTCATCTTCAAATTTTCAATCCAATGCTTAGCTACGCCGTTCTGATGAGGACCAAAGAGTCCGAAACACGTGTCAACGGCTGCTTCCATATAAGCGTGCTATACCGATAATTCTACTCCACTTCTTTAATGTTTTCCCATGACTAATTTCTTTGTTGTTAGATAAATAGTACCCTATTATTATTATTTTCAAATATTACGTAGGTAAAGATTTCTGTAGTTTCCCTTACCATCTAATGATAACAATTTTGAACGTTAATATTAGATTGAATAGCATATAATAAATAACAAAGAACAGCCACTTCCGAAAAAAATTTTAGCAGGACAAAGTAGCTTTGTCTTTTCAATTTTTTCAAATCAATAAATGTCAAAGAAATTTCAATTACGAATATCGTAGTGAAACGTCAACTTTTTAATAAAATCGAGTTTTTTAAGATTCAACCAGCCTGTTATTGCTAATAATTATCAAGAGATTAAATATATATATATATATATATATATATATATATATATATATATATATAGGTATATATAAATATATATAAATATTATATATATATATATATATATATATATATATATATATATATATATATATATATATATATATATATATATATATATATATATATATATATATATATATATATATATATATATATATATATATATATATATATATATATATATATATATGTTTGTATGTATGTATGTAAAAGCTTATTTATTTTGCATTTGTTTACATGATAAAGGGCGCAGGTAGTTTCGTATGATATCTTGGATGGGATTGCTTTTAGTATGCATTGGTTGGGGGGTTGACCCCCCGAAGGAGGAAATAAATCTTGTTTACCCGATAAAGAGCGCAATTTTGAAGCAACAGTTTTCAAAGTTGGTAATCTAAATAGACGGTAGGCTGATTCGAAATTGGTAAATCAATTTTGATTGAATAAGTAGGTTTTCAAACTGGATACTCTATAAAAACCTGCTTTTCTAATGCAGCTTGCTGCGATAGAAATTTTTTGATATACTCAGCTGACATCGAGAAATCCCGAAAAAATCATGAATCTATAAACTAAAAATTTTCAATTGGTTTCAATCTCTACGCAAAGCATCAAAGCGCTATGAACATTAAATATGTCGCAAATCCCATTAGGTTATCCCCTCGCTCCGTTAATAATTTTTCAAAGTAAATCCGTCGAAATTGACAGGCACGTGCTTCGGATTTGACGATCGTAGTCCGCCTCGAATCGGGATTATTCGACACAAAGCAATTTTACAGTACAGAGAACGTACAGGCCGAACCGTGAAATTTTACGACTTGGGGCGAAGCACGTGAATGATACGTCGACAAACGGATCTCAACCTACGAAAAAATACAATCAAGTTTAATTTACTTTTGCGATAAAAATAATCTTATCTGCTTTTTAAACGCTTTGTTGGTGTGCTCTGGAATCCCATACGCCACTGTTACAGAGCAGACATCTTCATGTCAAGAAGTATTTGTTTTCTAAGTAAGTAGTAAGTAAGTAGATTTATTGGTGCCAGATATACATATTGTATTTACACAGGTCAGGTCTTTAAAAATTCACAGATAAAATAAAACAATAAAAAGGTACAAAATCACAGATTTGACATATCTAGTTTAAAATAGTCATCTACACTATAGACTACACATTTAATAAGGAACTTTTTCATCACATTGTTGAATTTGTTAGTTGAGTAATTTCTCACCACTAGTGGTAGCTTATTATAAAGTTTAAAAGACAGGTATCCAGAACCTCTCTGTGACCTACATAACCTGTAAACGGGCAGTCTGATATCAAATCTCCCTCTGGTTTCATACGGGTGAAAATCACCACTCCATTTTGACTCTGTAACATTGTTTATGAGCATACTGAAGTGATTCAAATATAAACAAACGCATAAAAATGTTAAAAAACCCAGATTAGCAAAAGCCATCAGCACATGATGATTCTCGATATTTTAACCCCGCACATATCCTGACAGCCCTCCGCTGTAGTCCAAAAATCCTGTCGCTCCCGCCACAACCTCCCCATACCACAACGCCATACCTCATGTGAGACTCGCATAGCGCGAAATAAGCCACCCTGAGAACGTGCCCAGATACAGATTGGGAGAGGCAACGCAAAACATATATATTTCTAGCAAGAATACTAGACAGATGGTCCACGTGAGAAGCCCACGTGAGCCGTGAATCCAGGTACAATCCCAAAAACTTCACACTTGAGCATTCAACATCACGCATACTGAAAAAGACCCTCTGAGTCTTCCCCTTATTCAAGCAAAGGCCATTCTCAGCAAACCAGCCCGATGCCCTCGACAGGGCCTCCCCACACCGAGCCTCCGCACAAGCCAGCCCCGACGAGGATACCGCAAGAGTGGAATCATCTGCATACAGTAATGAAAAGAATTTGTCCATGTAGCCTGAGAAATCGTTAATGAAAATAATAAAGAGTAAAGGTCCAATAATGGACCCTTGCGGTACCCCAATCGATATTGGGACACTGTCAGACCACTCATTTTTGAAGAAAACTCGTTGGAACCTAGTTTTTAAGAAGGATTCAATCAATTTTACACTGCTATCACAAAAACCATACGCCACTAGCTTGCCAAGAAGCCCCCCGTGACGGAATTCTGTATTTTTGATCAGACAGAATAATGAATGGTTTCCAATATCTTTTTTAGGGGGCGCTATGGATTTGTATACATCATATGTATAATAATCCAAATTTTTATTATGTGTTTTTGTACTATATGGGCCGAAATCGAAATAGTTATTTATGTACCAAGTGCGATATATAGATCCTAACGCCCGATGGGCGTTAGGATCTAGTAACGCACGTGATGCATACAAGATTTTATTTGAAAAATCGATTTTAAAATCGGTTCATTGCTCCTATACTTTTCATTTTCCTTCTCATAGTAGGTATGTCATTTGTTGATATTTTGACGTTTGTGAATATTTTTGTCAGCATATTTGGTGATGTCATTGCTGCTTTATTTGTGTAGTCTTATAAAAATAATGGAAATGAAAATGAATTTATCCAAGAATATCATAAAAAATGCAGCCAAAGCTGCGAATAATTCATTGCCGGAGAAATCCAGAAGTATACGACAAGGATTATGAAGTATTTAATCAATGAAAGTTGCATCATTTCTCCTCGTACAATTAGCGGGCGTTATGATGCATAACGCCCGCTCATTAAGCCCTAGGGCATAATGAGTGTGTTCATAGCAACCGTATCTAAGGTGAGATAAACATATAATATACAAGTGCAAAATAAAAGTTTTTTCAACTACAAGTGAGTTTCTGAAATTCATTCAAATTCAACTTTATTTTCATGGCTATTTATAGTGTAGTTATCAGTGAACAAATCTGCTGAATTTCATATATACGAGAAATGAACTGAAATGTAGGAAACCAGAATCTTTAAACGCGATTTCCCGCACAAAACTACTTTTTCGTATTATGCCCTCTTATCACTCAGGGTGCGATATAGTAGTTCGACCGCGATTTATATTGGAAAACAATTATTAGAAATACGTCAATTTTAACAAAGTCAAGTGAGCTGTCCTGAAGAGATCTAATGAGATCGAAACAGTTGTATGCAGATCTTGAGACGTGGTGATTTGACATTTTATATAATTCGCCTTTTTTTATTGAAATCATTAAATAAAATATTTCTATGGTTATCTGCTGATATTGGGTTGTTTTTGTGACAGTTAAGTGTTAGTTTTTGAATATTGAGTTTTCATAACTTTTTGATATAAATGAATATTTTTTTATGAAATTTTGGTCATACCTATTTAGGGACACGCAGAATCCAGTGGCGAGGTACAATATTTTTCAATAAAAAAATCGCTAATGAAAAATCTCGAATTTCGACTAAGAAAAAATATCGTACTATGCCCTAAAAATTGGAAAAACATTTCAATGTCCCAAAGTATACCTTATAGTACTTAAGATTAAAAAAAAAAATGGTTGCAATCGGTTCACAACTTCAAATTAATTTTACAGGAGTGTTTCCATTAAAAATGGGTATATATATATATATATATATATATATATATATATATATATATATATATATATATATATGTATATATATATATATATATATATATATATATATATATCAGTGGCGGCTCGTGAGGTTTTGGTTTGAGGAGGCTACAAGAGGTGTTAAAAATACACCATAGCCGAAAATTTTTAGGATTTCAAGGTCAATATAATTTAAAGAAAATCAAAGTAAAACAAGCACCCTAAGCTATTAATTTGTTTTCACTTTCGAGTGTCTACCTTGAGACCTACAACTCCTATTTACAATATTCACAAAAATTCTTCTCAGCCAATTAATCAATTCATCTATTCATCAAATTTTTTCTTTCACATAATAGGTACCTACCTACCTACTTAACGAATTTTTTAACAGCTGGTGAGAGCAAATAAAAAGTTATTATATATTTTTGAAGATTAGCGGGATTCTGCGATCTTTAACGTTAGCAAAATGGTCTATAATATCCTCATAAAATTTTTTGTCTTTCGCCAAAAGTTTTACCAATTCCTTTTCAATAGACAACAAACTAATATTTTTCAAAAGATCCTGGCTCATTGAATTTCGTAAATAAGTTTTAATTCTCTTAAGAGTGGAAAACGAGCGCTCTACGGAAGCCGATGTCACCGGGATAGAAACAATTAGACATAAAAGTTTATAAACTTGGGGTAATTCTTGATTCAAATCATTATCAAAAAGATATTTAATAGTCCTTACATGATTTTCATTGTGCCCCAAAATTTCATTGTCATTATAAACAACACACAGTTCACTTTTTATGGCCACCTTATCAAAAAAAGTGTATTTTTGACATAAATTTTCCAAAAGGTTATCTGGAAAATTAGCCGAAAATCCGGTGAACAAATTTTTATTGAGTAAGTCGCAGCAATGCAGCTCTTTCTATTCAGAGAACCTTATTTCTATTAGACCCCTAATAGTATCCAAAATTTCATAAAATATATGCTTATAGGGAAGCTCCAGATCTGCGTAACTGGTTTTCTTTCGTTTTGGGCTAAATTGAGTCGTATCAACAGAGTTTTGAAATACAGAAAATAGTTTTTTAAAATAAACTTCTGCACGAAATTCTGAAATTTACTCCAAAAGAAACTTGAGCCGATTTCGTGAGTAAATTACATCTGAAAACTTGTGCTGTAAGATTTGAAAAACTATTTCTGTTTGTTCAAAAATTAATTTAAAGATGTTTAAAAAATATATAAATTCCTTATCTTGTAAGTAAGATATTAATCCGCGTGCTGTATTTAAAGTTACTTTATCGGTGAAAAATTCCTCACTTTCACCTAGGTATAGAATTAAATCCTCAAATCCTAAGCGACCCAAAACAATGACACTTTCGCTAGTAAAAAAGTGAACACTGCCCAACAAAAATAATTTATTTTTTTAACCTGTGATCCGGTTAGGCAAGGATTTCTCTCATAATTCCGTGTATTAAAACCGCGGTTTTGTTTTCTGTTACGCTGCACCAAATTGTTTAATTCAGGGGTAGGTTTTTTTTGTTTTTATCAAAACTTTATCCTCATAACTTAGGGCACTAAAGTTATGGGATAACAAATATTCTACTAAGTCACCATTGAAATTTTTGAAATTAATTTCAGTAATCACCCATTTTAAAACAATACGCGTAACGCGAGTTGATTCCGGCGTCCATTATTCAGACAGTACGAATACGAATTACGATCATACTACGATTCAATCAACGACTTTACTCGATGTCAGGGAGATTGTATAGTTGTGATTGGTCGACATTGTATAAGGCTGGAGTTTATCTGTGTTGCCATGTACATGTGTTTTGGTTTTCTATTTCAATGAATTATTCATTCGGAGTATTTGTTTTTCAGTGGTGTGAGTTTGCTTTTCTGTGGCAGGCATAATGAACGTTGAGAATATACCTTTCTAAGCTT
>JARQZK010001519.1:132500-285000 GCA_030704885.1 Cynegetis impunctata | reverse complement strand
TACGCAAGATTCTAGGCAGATTTTATGTATTATGACCTATACCTAAGTCTAAGCGTTTTCGACATATTTAGGTTTTTATGTCAAAAATGACGATTGCAAGCCCTAATATAATTATCAATTGTTCCTATAAGGATTCCCGTATTACTTACTTTGAGGTAGATTCCTTATTGAAAAAGACTTGCTTTAATAGATTTTGTATAGTATTTGGATAACTAATCATACAGGGTGTTCGAAAAAAAGATCTAAAATGAGATTGAGAAACCTGACAAAAATCAATTTTTTCAAATGGAAACCCCCCATTTTTCTTATTTTGTAGTATTTAGCATTTAAAAAGAAGGTAACTTTGTATAAAGTTATCTATACCTAAAATTCGAAGTTTTCGAAATATTGCCAATTTAATATTTTTATATGGCGGTTTTGCATTTAATCGTTAAACAATTAGATCTAGTATAGCCACGATCGTATTTGACATTTCAAATCATCGTAATGGCACCGCGGTTGAATTATACAAACGAAAAGTATTTAAACTTTTAAGGCTTATCTAAATCATTTTCATTTAAATGCTGCACTAAGGAAAATATGGATAGCATAGGGATGATATTTGTGTTTCCGTAAAATTCTTAGAACTGACGATTTAGATAAGCCTGATTCTAATGCTATCTGCCTTGAAGGTTTTGTTGGATGTGCTTCAAAATATTCCAAAATTGCTATTTCAATATTTTCATTGTTAACAATACAACTGGTTTCTTCTTGTACACTTATACCTTTACGGATCCAAAATTCTTGAAGTTTTCTATAATTCGTTTAACAGTATAAGGTGATGGTTTTTGTTTATGAGGATATCGGGTCGCACATGTATCACATGTTCTTGAAATAATTTATCACATTGTCCATGAATAATAAATAAGTTTAAATAATCTTCGTTTGTATAATTTAACCGGGGTGCCATTACGATGATTTGAAATGTCAAATACGATCGTGGCTATCCTAGATCTAATTGTTTAACGATTAAATGCAGAATCGCCATATAAATATATTAAATTGGCAATATTTCGAAAACTTCAAATTTTAGGCATAGATAACTTTATACAAAGTTACCTTCTTTTTAAATGCTAAATACTACAAAATAAGAAAAATGGGGGGTTTCCATTTGAAAAAATTGATTTTTGTCAGTTCTCTCAATCAAAAAATATATATATATATATATATTTATATATATATATATATATATATATATATATATATATATATATATATATATATATATATATATATATATATCGAGAAAGTCAGGCAACAAGGTATTTTCTTAAGACGATTAAACGTATAATCATCAAATTTTCCTCAGAAATGTATTTCTTGAAGAGGTGTAATCAAGTGGCCGGCACGATCTCCCTACTTGACTCCACTTTATATCAGACATAACTGATTCAAAAACTCTCAAATGTCTTGCGATACAAACAATTTCTCCATAAATGATAAACAATTCAATTCGAAGCTTCAAATACAGATTGTATTATTGCTAAGACACAGGTGGCCAACATTTTGAGCTCTTGTTATAACGAAACTATTAATATTTTTATAAGTTAGTATGAATTAAAAAATTACATATTGTATGTCTTCAAAAATTGTTTCTCTTATTTTTTTTTGTAATGTGGTATGTATTCTGTATTTTTGAAAAGAGGACGAAATCAGCTTTTCTACGATATATCACTCGACCTACGATGCTATTTAAAAAAATTCAAGATGGCGGCGGTACACTAAATGCTGACGTCACTCAAGTAATATACAAGTGAAAAATAAATATCTTTTACTTTTGGGTACACTTGATTCTTTATTCATAATAACGAGAAGAAAAGTCCTCAAATAAATATTTCGCGTAGGAGAGAAATAGATGGGCCCTTTAGGGAATGAATAATACAAATGTCATAGCGGGCCAGAAGGGATAAATGAAGTCGTATTTCCTTTAATTGAAAGGTGTCGGGTGAAGGGTCACTGGTTGATGGCGATCAATAGAACCTCTGGACGTGTTTTCGTGCTTTATTAAAAATTGATGCAATCGTTCAAGGAATCAATTATTCCGCCGAAGTATTTCGAGCAAAAGGGTCGACGTTAAACGGTCGCTCATTCTCTGAACAAAGTACCAATTAGAGAAATAGGCGCCATTCGGCCTTTTGGTATCGATTTATGGTTCCGTTAACGACACAAACTGTACCAAAAATAAAAGAACGTAAGGGCTTAGTCTGATGGAGGCCATAACAATTTAGGTCCGGTAAATGGTGCGGTGCCGTGGCAATTATTCGAATTTATGATGGCGATTTTTATTTGCCAACAGTAACATATATACACACATCTTTCTGAAACGATTCCGTTTAAAAAATCAAACTCACCTGAAGACGTATTCTTCTTCCTTCCCTGAATAACTATAGAAAAACACGGATAATTAACAAACGTTACTATTAGGAAAATAAAGTTTAAACTTTAAAATAAAACACACTTCGCTTAAGTTTTACTATATAAAAATATTTAGATACTGTATCAGTAATGGATAGTCGACATGTTTCGAGTTATTAACTCATTATCAAGACTGACTACAGAAGAGTATTACATCTCATTTTATAAAACAGACAATAGCAAAGGTGATAACTGAAAATCAATTTGTTGGTTTATAAGGGGTAATTAACTATTATGGGCGGAAATTATTTTGAGAATTTCAAGAAGGTCAAGGCGCTTTCCTTTGTTACCTGAATGCAAAAATTGGGTTTTGTTGAAATCCGGGAAATGATTAAATTTTATACAATGTTCGGAGAAGCCAGTGGTATTTTTATTTTGTAAAATTGACTTTTTATGTTCGTCAACACGAATGTTTATATTCCTTCCTGTTTGTCCAATATAGAAAGCAGGACAATCGTCGCAAAATATTTTGTAAACATCACTGTTTTCTTCGATGTTATATTTTTCTTTATTATTGACCAAGAATAACTTCAAGTTTCTTTCATTCTTGGTCAATAATAAAGAAAAATCTGACATCGGAGAAAACAGTGGCGTTTACAAAATATTTTGCGACGAATGTCCTGCTGATGTTTCACGAAGTGATGTGCGAGAATTCAATCTCGGATTTTATCATCGCTATCTTCAACTTCTACTGAATAAGCTTCACAATGCATTCTTTATTAATAAAATAACAAAATTTTGCAAGAAATCAGTCAACTCGCACGATTATCAAGGCTGTCGTGTCATTCGTGTCGGACAAACTCTTAGGACTATCTTTCTTTCGCAAAGTTTATGGACTGTAAAGTTCCAAAAATATCTTGTGGTGACAAAATTACAAAATCTATATTGCAGATACCAAGAGATGATTATTTTGTAGAATTTAGTTCCTCTGAAATACCTGAAACGAAAGATTTCAGAGAAATTTCTCTATTATTGAATTTTTATCGACTAAATTGATATTTTGAAACAAAAACATTGTTGTGTAGTTTTCTTCGTATATTCTCTATAACTGAAAAGGGAAATAGAATTTCAACCTAAAAAACTAACCACAAGAAAAGGCACATTTATGAAATATCAACGATGAGAATATTATTCTACTATTCGTCTTTTGACTCGATGTTTATATATCGATATGTCATTCGATTTACAAAAGAATTCTATGCCGGAACAATACATTCGATAAAACAACGACTCTCGAAAAATATATCAACTGGAAATGGAGATGTAAGCTATTCAGTTATGGAAATTCGATTCAAGAAGGATCGTTGAGAAGGTTTTATGTACATTGTAAAATATGATATATCTGGGGAAGATCGCTTGGTTACATATCTACTTAGATAGATGAATTTAATAAATCGATGTTTCGAATATTTTTCATTACTAATTTCTAAATGGATGACTAAGGATGCATAATCTCCGAAATGACTCATTTTCAATGATAGGTAAATAATTTTTATTGAGTCCAGAACCAAATCACTTACAAATTACAGACAAAAACTTATTTGTGCATGAAACCACATCTTTAAAAAAATTATTTAAACTACACTTACATACAAAAATAAAAACTTCATTTGAAGAATTTTCGCATATCTATAGTCAAATTTTCACATACCTCAGCGTTCCTTTGCAGAAATTCAAAATTATATTTTTCATTGATATTTTGCACTACCATATACATTTTTTCTCAGAGTGAGTTCATATTAGCTATTCTAGCTGAATAGCAAAAATGCCTCATCAGAATACAATACCGTGTTCTCTTCGTAGATATCCGTCAGTTCATTTGTATATATAATATATATATATATATATATATATATATATATATATATATATATATATATATATATATATATATATATATATATATATATATAAAAGTGTCCCAAATACTGACCCCTGCGGATACCTTTAGTTGTTTTTACCGTTTCTAAATTAAATAAACTTCCCTGTGAGTCGCTCTCTACAACTTTTTGTGTTCTATTACACAGATATGATCTCATTAGTCTGATGGAATACCCTGTAATCCACACATTTCCAGTTTAACGATAAGCTTATCGTGATCTACGCTATCAAATGCTTTAGAAAGGCCGAGACACAAAGCCAATGTTTGTTGATAGTCGTTTAAGGATTCTAATATTTTCATTAATGCTTGTTATATAGCTCAATACCTATAGAGTATTTTCAACTTAATAATTACCATGTTCTGTTGTGAATATTACAGCTATAAAATTGAAAAGAAAATGACTTTATTAACGGAAAGGTTGTTTAAAGTAATGATATTAATTATATAACTTATGAAAAACTGGTATCGAAATGAATAATCACATAACAGATTTTTTAATATTCAAAATTTTTGTTTATACAAATAAGTACCTCTTATCAACCTTTCTGATCAAAATTCACACCCATCGATACAATTTTTTTTGGATGATTCAATAATCCAGAAAACTCTACAAGATACAGCTTTTTCGAGACACTTTCATACAATTAAATCACAAAAATACGTGCCCTACTTTTTAATTTTGATTATGATTGATAATAAAATTTTGTGTTTATAGCGTTGAGGAAACAAATTATTAATTATAATTGTTTTAGACCTGTATTTATTGTTTTTTAAATCTAATTACTGTCAAACGTTTTTTCATTTCATTATTATCGAAGAACTAATTGATTGGGCCGATACTTGATGAAAATACATTACATATATTGTAAATAAAACTTCACAGTCTTCGACTTTCACTATATTTTGTTAAACATAACAATTGTTTCGCCATACACAGTGGCTTCTTCAGATGTATAGAAGTAGGTACATTCTAACTTTTACAACAAGAATATTGAAATATGAAGAAAGGGTGTACCTATACATCAAGAAAATTTAAACGTAATCTCTTAGCAGGTAGATGGTACAAACTGTTAATGACATGGGAAAAAAACACAAAGGTTACAAATATACAATATTACATCTAGAAAAGATTTAACAACGGTGAATTATTCATGTCTAATTGGTCATTTAACAAATTATTGGATTGTTCCATACTGTTAATGTCAAGAGCTTCTAATAAATTGAGTTTATAGCCTATCTTTTCTATATGTAATATTTGCACTATTAAAAATGTGATTATGTTCGAGATGTGATGCATAAGTAGAATCTACTTTTTCATAGACGTAACTTCTTTTATGTTCTGATATTCGAACTCCAAAGTTCAATTATCAAACAATGCTAATATATTTCATTGTGCTTGATATTGAATACATAAAATATAGCCTGAGAAACTTCATTCTAACTGTTGTGTGTCCCAAGACAACTCTCTTTTTCTTTTTTGTTTATCATATAACGGTGTGTTGATTTCTTAAATCGATCAGATTTCTTCGTGAAATCATCCCTGTGAGTATTTCAATCATCTGTTGCGGAGAAGCCCCCGAATGAGACGTTTCGACGCCATGTCGGGCATCGCGATCCATCAGCTCTTGCTCGCGGCGTGCCGGAAAATCTCCGATCTACCCCCACCCTTCGGAAGATACCGGAAACAAAGAAGCTGATTAATGACCGTGGCTAAAAACACGGCAGCGTGGATTTCGCCACAATTGGACCCGATATCGACGAGATAAATTCGCGGATTCCCCCCGCCTGTTTCCGTTCGGGCCTAATTGATGAAGTGGTCAGAAGACCGGTTGGAATCCCTGCATCCCTGTCCGTTCCTGGCGACGTATAAAAATTTATGGAACGATATTAATTATTCGGGAACGGTTTAAAAGTCCCGTTTTCTCCTTCCTGGTGCGTCTGAGTTATGTGACGTGTTTATTATCGACGCTTTGTTTGTAGGTATCAGCGGTGATGACAAAATACCCATTTGTTTGAATTACTCGGACGTGTATAACGATACAATCGCTTCGAACAAAAGGAGGATTTTGAGCTGATTTCTCGAATTAGGAAGAATATTTTCGATGTGGATAGGTACACAAAATTTCAAATAAATATCCAGTGTAACAAGATCGCTATATAGAGAGATGGCATATATAGATTAAATTACGTATAAAGAACTTGATCGGTACTATAGATTTTTTATTTTTCACTTGTATATTATTTGCTGATTTTAACTTAGATACGGTTGCTATAAATACACTCATTATGCCCTAGGGCGTTATGAGCGGGCATTATGGATCATAACGCCCGATTATTGTACGGGGACAACTGAAGCAACTTCCATTGATTAAATACTTCATAATCCTTGTCGTATACGACTCTGGATTTCTCCGGTAATGAATTATTCATAGCTTTGGTTGCATTTTATATGATATTCTTGGGTAAATTCATTTTCATTTCCATTATTTCTATAAGACTACACAAAGAAAGCAGCAATGACATTCACTAAATATGATGTCAAAAATATTCACAAACGTCAAAATATCAACAAATGACATGCCTACTGTGAGAAGGGAAAAGGAAAGTATAGTAGCAATGAACCGATTTTAAAATCGATTTTTCATCATAATAAAATAATTTTTTCGTGAAAAATAAAATCTTGTTTGCACCACGTGCGTTACTAGATCTTTACGCCCATCGGAGGTTAGGATCTATATAACACACTTGGTACATAAATAACTATTGTTTATTTATTTAATAAAAAAAAGGAATACAAAAAGGTTTAAACCCAATACAGCATTCACAGTTTAAATACTCTATACAAAATCATAAATTCGAAGAAAATGTAAAAGAAATCATAAAAATATTTAGTTCAAAATGATTTCAAAAGAACAGAGTTACTGTTTGTGTATTCATAATAAATTATTAATACAAATCGGCCCATCGGAGGTTAGGATCTATATAACGCACTTGGTACATAAATAACTATTAATTACTTATTGTTTCACTACTATCAATATTTGAAAGGTCTCGGACGTATACCGTATAACGGTACAATCGCTCCAAACAAAAGGAGGATTTTGGGATGATATTTTCTCGAATTAGGGAGAATATTTTGGATGTGGATAGGTACACAAAATTTCACATAAATATCTAGTGTAACAAGATCGCTAACGGCACATATAGATTAAATTACGTAAAAAACTTGAGCAGTTTTATAGATTTTTTAATTACTTATTGTTTTACTACTATCAACTTTTGAAAGATCATGTATATACTCTCTAGAGTGCTTTGAAAAAGTCACAAATTTCACGGTGATATCTTAACAATATTTGATATATTCTACCTCTCTTCTTCAGAATTCTTCTATTGCTAAAAAATCGCAGAAAAATTCTGTAACTGCAAAAATTTTACTCTCCAGAGTGTTTTGAAGAAGTCACAAATTTCATGGTAATATCTTTATAATATTTGATATGTTCTACCTCTCATTTTCAAAATTCTCCTATTGCTAAAAAATCGCAAAAAAATTCTGCAAATGCATGAAATATATATATATATATATATATATATATATATATATATATATATATATATATATGTATATATATATATGTATGTATACATGTAATGAAAATGAAAACTTATTTGAGGTGAACAGACGCAGCGTGTATGATATAGGTAATATGTTGGGAAATTCAATTGAAAATCGATGATTTAACAAATCAACACTCCAACGACAAGTTCCATTCATAATTCCAGGTGGATTATTAGAATATCTGTCGTCAGTGCCACACTCGATGAAATACTAGACAATCTGTTTCGATTTGCAATTAACTCATACTAATATATATATATATATATATATATATATATATATATATATATATATATATATATATATATATATATATATATGCAATTAACTATACATATATATATATATATATATATATATATATATATATATATATATATATATATATATATATATATAAATGGTTATATTGGGCACTCGGCAAAAGGAGGCTAGATTTAAATCAAACAACCAATTTTGCCAATTTAAATTTCAGCTCAGTCTCAGTATAAATTTATTAAGTTTTGATTTTTTGGTTAGTTTTTCATTTTGTTGTCACCACTGATTTTGTGGTTTATTCTTTCTCGCTTTTCTGTGGTCGGTCTGTCAAGACTGTCCATTTTCATTAATTGTCAATTACTGCATAACCTGACTTGGCCATGTTGAAGCCGGTCTTTTTTGATTTTAATTTTAGTTGATTATTATGTTCCAGAGATTCAATATCTCACTTTTATATTGTCATCATTATGCTTTTGTTTGTTTTTAAATAATTTTTGAATGCTCCCTCTGTGTCATTCGTTTTTCGCCGCTCTATTTTCCCAACTTGTCACATGTAAGTAACTTTATAATTGTAGTATTGTGTGGCTTTTCCACTGCTTACATTTTAGTTGGTTGTTGTGATACTATGTGAGTTCTTTGACTTCTAGCATCCTGATGAAGCTCCCAAACTAAGGACCGAAATATAGATGTTCATGACCAATTGTTGTTTGATTTAAATCTAGCCTCCTTTTGCTGAGTGCCCAATATAACCTTTTATAAGTTAGAAGTTACGGCAATACTCCTTGTATTAATTATTTCAAATATATATATATATATATATATATATATATATATATATATATATATATATATATATATATATATATATATATCTTATATATAAAATTCTCTTCTCACAAAGTTCGTTCCCATACTCCTCCGAAACGGCTTGACCGATTCTCATGAAAGTTTGTGAGCATATTGGGTAGGTCTGAAAATCGGCCAAAATCTATTTTTCATCCCCCTAAATGTTAAGGGTAGTCGACCCCTAAATTTTTTATTTTATTTTTTAGAAAAAATTTTTTGTTTTTATTTTTTTATGATACAGCATACAAAAATACATACAATCCTAAATTTTCACCCTTCTACGATCAACCCTTATTTTTTATTTGTTAAACTCCTTCGAAATGACTCGACCGATTCTCATGAAATTTTGTGTGCATATCGGTTCGGTCTGAGAATCCGAAAAAATCTATTTTTCATCCCCCTAAATGTTAAGGGTAGTCCACCCCTCAATTTTTTTCTTTATTTTTCTGGCAACATTTTCTGTTCTATTTTTTTTATGATACAGCATTCAAAAATATATACACCCCTAAATTTTCACCCCTCTACGATCAACCCCTATTTAGATAGATAAAAATAATTTATATGGCAGAACAACGTTTGCCGGGTCAGATAGACAGATAGGTATGTAGATAGATAGATAGATAGATAGAGATACATTAGCAGATAGATGAATATATAGAAAGACAGATAACTATCTAGATAGATAGATAGATAGTTAGATAGGTAGATAAACATCGGCAGATAGATGAATAGATAGATAAAGATAGATAGATAAAAATAATTTATATGGCAGAACAACGTTTGCCGGGTCAGCTAGTATATATATATATATATATATATATATATATATATATATATATATATATATATATATATATATATATATATATATATATATATATATATATATATATATATATATATATATATATATATATATATATATATATATATATATATATCGTCAATTGACTGATCGCTTGGTTGGTGGATCATTCAAAAAAGTTACTAATCAAATGATGTGAATCACTTGGCTAGATTCCAGTAAAATTAGTTAAATTTAGTCCACATATGTTTCAGGCTATTAACCCATTATCAAGACCTGATGTCAGACAGTTTGTCATCAGCTCTTACAGCTGATAATGAGTTAATGGCCCGAAACATACTTTGACTAAATTAAACTGATTTTAGTGCAACCAAGCCAAGTGTTTTACTTCGTTTATCTGATTAATAATATGTAAATAAATGTTTATATATGTATATAATGATTACCTATCATCATAGGAATAGATAGTAAATTATTTCTAAATGTTAAAATCAATTCCTCTTCAATATGATACGTAATATATAATAATACACCTATATTATATTCATATAACTAATTGATTGGGCCGATACTGGATGAAAGTCCAATATAATATTGTAAATAAAACTTCACAGTTTTCGGTTTTCACTGTATTTTGTTAACATGATAATTGTTTCGCCAACATACAGTGTCTTCTTCAGATGTATAATACATACTAAGTTTTACAACGCGAATATTGAAAGATGAAGGAAGGGAATATACAATAAGAATGGGGAAAACCTAAACGTAAACACTTGGCAGGTAGAAAGTACAAACTGTTAATTACTTGGTAAAAACACAGCAGGCACAAATATTCAATATCACCTCAAGAAAAGATTTAATAATGGTGAACTATTCATATCTAATTGGTCATTTAACAAATTATTGGATTGTTTCATACTATTAATTTCAAGAGCTTCTAATAAATTGAGTTTATAGCCTTTCTTTTCTATATGTAATATTTCAAATTCACTATTAAAAATACGATTTTGTTCTAGGAGATTTGATGCATAAGTAGAATCTAATTTTTCCTTGTCGTAACTTCTTTTATGTTCTGATTTTCGAACTCCAAAGTTCGGAACTTTAGGACATGAACCACAAGTTAGCGTATAGATCTCTGATTTATTTTGTTGTATAGTTTTATCTTTCGAATTTTTAATATATTCTCCAATGGTATTCTGAGTTTTGAATGCTATTTTTAAATTTCGATTTGACAAAAAAGTTGAATAAACGTGCATTTCCGATTTTCCATAAGCCATTCCATTCGGACCTCACGATACACAATTCGTCTTTACATCCTTACCAACATAAAGTAGCAGCATTTAATAGCATGATAAATAGACTCATTAGTATACCGTTATCACAAGAAAATTACATCAAGGAATTACAAATCATAAAACAAAAAGCGCACAATAATGGATATCTTTCAAAAATAATAGATAATATTTTATCAAGAAGATTGTATAAGGCAGCCATTTTTCAAGTGTATCCGAACGTAATAGATAATGATAAAAACTTTAAACTATTAACTTATATAGGTGACCCAACACTCGAAATTTCAACCTTTTTGTCAAATAGAAATTTAAAAATAGCATTCAAAATTCAGAATACTATTGGAAAACATATGAAAAATTCAAAAGATAAAACTACACAACAAAATGAATCAGGAATCTATGAGCTAACTCGAGGTTCATGTCCTAAAGTAGGTATATGTTGGCCAAATTGGCAGGAAATTTGGAGTTCGAATATCAGAACATGAAAGAAGTTACGACAAGGAAAAATTAGATTCTAACTAATATTGAAGTTTCTCTTATCACTTGGTGAAACATGATTAAATACTGATATTTAAAATAAAAACACTTGGCTTTAAGTTTCACAAATATATTGAATAAAAATTAACAATTAAATTAGTCAACTAGTTTCGGGTTATGGGCCCATTATCAAGACTGAACAGAAAAATACTCAACAAGCTCATTTATAATATTGATTGTAGTAGAGGGAAAATTTGGTATTCAACTTGTTCATTTACGATGGGGTAATTCCTCTTAATGGCACTACTAATTTCTAAAATTTCCAACAGGTCAAGACGTTTGCCCTTTTTACCTGGGTGTAGGCATATCGTTTTCTCGAAGTCGATGAAATGGTTAAATTTTATACAATGCTCTGAGAAACTACTGGTGTTTTTGTTAAACAAAATTGACTTTTTATGTTCTTCTACGCGAGTGTTGATTTTTCTGCCTGTTTGTCCGATATAAAAGGATGGGCATTCATTACAAAAGATTTTGTAAACACCACTGTTTTCTCCAATATTGTTCCTATCCTTGTTATTGACTAAGAGTGACTTTAAATTACGTTTATTTGTACATATGCTTTTAATACCGTTTTGTGATAATCTGTTGATGATTTTATTACTAATTCCTGGAATATAGTTTATTGAATGATATTTTTGTTCGCTTTTTATGACTGGTGAGGGATAAATCGAATTTAGAATATTCTTATGTCGTTTTTTTTTATCACTTGATCAATCAAGATGTCCTTATAGCCGTTATTTATTGCTAATAATTTTAAAATATTAACTTCCTTAGTGAAATTTTCTTCAGAAAGAGGAATGGCAAAAAGTCTATGTATGAATGAGTGAAATGCACTTAATTTAATTTTAATTGGTTGACTGGTATCATTGTGTATTAGCGTATCTGTAAAAGTAGGTTTTCTGTAGATATTAAATGTAAGAGAATGTTCTTTTCTAGTTATTTGGATATTTAAAAAGTTAAAGGAATGTTGTTCATTTTCTATTTCTTTTGTGAATTGAATTGAAGGGTGAAAAGAGTTAATGTATTTGAGAAAATTATCTAACTGTCTATCCGTCCCACACCATATACAAAAAATGTCATCAACATAACGCCGCCATAATAAAACATTACTAATCAGGCTGTTTGTAGATTCAAAGATTTTATTCTCTAAGTCAGACATAAAGATTTCGCTGAGAAGAGGTGATAACGGTGAACCCATTGGCAAACCATCTGACTGTTGATAAACTATGCCATTAAATTCAAAACAACTTTGTTTTAGACATAGAGTCGATGCCGAAATCATTTCCTGAACTATTTCGGGTGATATATTACTATTTGAATTCAAATCCCTTCTAATGATATTTTTCAATTCATTGTTCGGAATAGAAGGAAATAAATTTATTACGTCAAAAGAGATTAATTTTGCGTTGAGTGGAATCTTGAGATTTTTCAACTGATTAATGAGCTGTAAAGAGTTTTTTATACTGTAAGTAGGATTGAATTGTATTAATGAAGGTAGTTTTTTAGTTAGATATTGACATATTTTATAGGCGGGTGCATTTATGTAAGATACTATTGGACGCATAGGACAGTCAGGTTTATGTATCTTAGGTAGAGTGTATAACCTCGGAATTTGCGGATTCATCGTGGACAAAATTGCAAGATTGGTATGTGAAAAAATATTTGGGCAATTCTTAATGAGATATTTTACTTCTGATTGGTATTTCATTGTAGGATCATTTTTGAGTTGAATGAAGTTATTGGAGTTGAATAGATTTTCAGTTTTTTCTACATAAGTTTTTTTGTCCAAAATAGTGACAGTATTACCTTTGTCCGCTTTACATATTATTAAGTTGTTTTCTGAAATTTTTGATTTTAACTGTTTGATAATATTCAATTCATTGTTTCCAATGAAAGATTGAGTTTTTGATATGATGTTGGCACATATAGTTTTTTCAAAGTTCGAATTATTTATATTTGTTGAATTCATGGCCAGTTCAGTGTTAACGGCTAAAAGTTTTATGTCATTTTTATTATGGAATTTTGGGCAATATTTTAGTCCTTAGAATTAGGTTCTAAGTTTTGGAGTTTTGGACAATATTTTAGTCCTTAGAATTAGATTCTACTTATGCATCACATCTTCTAGAACAAAATCATATTTTCAATAGTGAATTTTAAATAATACATATAGAAAAGAAAGGCTATAAACTCAATTTATAAGAAAATCTTGAAATTAATAGTATGAAACAATCAAATAATTTGTTAAATGACCAATTAGATATGAAAAGTTCACATATAAGTTACATAAAAATGTTCACCGTTGTTAAATCTCTTCTAGATGTAATATTGAATATTTGTGCCTATTGTGTTTTTCCATGTCATTATCATATTGTACTTTCTCCTTGCTAAGTGATTACGTTTAGGTTTTCCCCATTCTTATTGTATATTCCCTTCCTTCATCTTTCAACATTCTCGTTGTAAAAGTTAGTATGTATTAAACATCTGAAGAAGCCACTGTGTATTGGCAAAATAATTGTCATGTTAACAAAGTATAGTGAAAATCAAAAACTGTGAAGTTTTATTTACAATATTATACTCATATCTTTATATTTAAATATAGTAGCTTACTAAAACACTGCTACTTACCTCACTTCATTATTGCTATCCCCAACTTCTACTGTATTATTTTCACAACATTCTAAAATGTATATGTGTTTGTTATTTCATACAATATATAGTGGTAGGGTATTCTATTACAAATTTCATTTCCACTAGCGTCAGTGAAGTACCTACATCAATGCCCAGTGGGTAATCGTTTATTTTAAAGTTATAACGTTGATAGTTCTCTTGCAGTTACAGCCTTGTCTTCATCAATTTCCACTAAATAATTTGATAGGTAATGAAGTAATTACCGATAACAAAACGAATTGAAGTTCTTCCTGTATAGCGCTATTAAGGATCATTTTATTTCAACCCCTTCCATAATTCAAAGTAATGATTATCATTACATTTATATTACTTCAACGTAAAGCTACAGACGAAGTAATACAAAATAAAGTACAACTAGACATTAATGAAATTAAAAGTATAACTCCCCCTTTTCTGGACGCATGTGAATATTTCATGAGACCTAGAAGTTTAAATGTATATTTGTCGAAATGACATGACAGAGTCGGATCTGCGACTTTATATTATAGACTTGGGTAGCGCTTGTCATCTTTATGAAAGAGCACACGTTAATTACCTATTCAATTTCTGCCAGTCTATTATTATCATTCACTTTCTCATGAAAAAAAACTTTTTTGAAATAGTTCAATATTGTTAAAGTGTAAACTTCAAAATAAAAAAATCCTTGGCTTATGTTTCACAATATAAAATATATTTGGATACTGTATTTAGCAGTAATAAAAAGTCGACATGTTTCGAGTTATGAACTCATTATAAAGACTGACTACAGGAGAGTATTACATCCTATTTTATAAAACAGACAAAAGCAAAGGTAATACCTGAAAATCAATTTGTTCGTTTACAAGGGGTCATTCACTATTAGGTATGGGCGGAACTTATTTCGAGAATTTCAAGAAGACTAAGGCGCTTTCCTTTGTTACCTGAATGTAACAATTGGGTTTCGTTGAAATCCAGGAAATGATTGAATTTTATACAATGTTCAGAGAAGCCAGTGGTATTTTTATTTTGTAAAATTGACTTTTTATGTTCTTCAACACGAATTTTTATATTCCTTCCTGTTTGTCCAATATAGAAAGCAGGGCAATCGTCGCAAGAAATTTTGTAAACACCACTGTTTTCTCCGATATTAGATTTTTATTTATTATTGATCAAGAATGACTTCAAGTTTCTTTTATTTGTACAAATTGTTTTAACATTATTTTTTGATTTTCACCTTTGTTTTCGTCTGTTTTATAAAAAAGGATGTAATACTCTCTGTAGTCAGTCTTGATAATGAGTTCATAACTCGAAACATGTCGACTAGTCGTTACTGCTAAATACAGTATCTAAATATTTTTATATAGTGAAACATAAGCCAAGTGTTTTTTATTTTAAAGTTTATACTTTATTCTTTACGATGTTTCACCAAGTGATGTGCCAGAATTCAATCTCAGTTATTCAATATTGTTATAAAAACTTCGAAAAATATATAACATGAATATTCAATGTTGACATGGACATATTTCTTGAAAATAATAATCTCAAGGTGAAGGTTGTTCCTTTTTGAGGTATTTTAATTCTCACAATCTTATTAAGATATTCTAGATATATCTTCAGATGAATATGTTGGGCTTTCTTTGTAATAGATAAAAAATATCGATTTGTAATAATAATTATTATGAATGCACAATACATTCATACAGTTATAAAGTAATTCTGTTCTTTTCAATTCATTTTGAACTAAACATTTTTATCATTTCTTCTATATTCTTTTCAAATGTATGCTTTATATATGTCAAAATTAAGCTATAAAAAAATGAAGTTCCTGAAAATTCATTGAGCTTACCAACTAGTACTCTGGCTTGAAATTCATCAGAAGAATAATACATTCAATTTAACTATCAGATTGTCAGTTATATAGATTATTTCTTTCCTTCACCAAATTTTTTGTAATTTCAAACTTCATTTAACTTACATTTCAAATCTGAAAGAAAGAAAATAGTTTCATACTTACTCACTCTATTGTTCAATTTAAATAGCTGTTTAATGAAATTTTTCAATAGATACTTTCATCTTCATTTAGTCTTTTACGATGAAAAACATAATCACTTGGCAGTCATTTTTCGAAGGACCAAAATAAAAACTTACTGGTCGATTCTGTGTGGAAATTCCCTAAGCGGTGATTGTTCGGTTATACTTTCCCATTGTGGATCCTCGTTTGGATGTATGGAGCACGTGGCACACGCCAAATGGTCATTAGTTTCATTATAAATTTCATTTCGAAATAATCCCTGGAGACCTTCAGCAGTCGCTAGACCAACTTTAGTGAAATGGAACATGCTTTGTTCTTTTAGCGGTGTAGGAGAAAAGTACTTTCAATTCCAAATTAATTGCAACTTTATACAATGAACCAGATGAAACTTTAAAATGAGTATGATGAAATATCAGAAATAGAATATTTATTTACATATATAGTAGTGTATATATATATATATATATATATATATATATATATATATATATATATATATATATATATATATATATATATATATATATATATATATATATATATATACACACATACACAAACACACACACATATATATATATATATATATATATATATATATATATATATATATATATATATATATATATATATATATATATAGTTTTGACGTTTTCATATTTGAGAGGTTGACTGTTGATGCCTACCTCGTGTAATTTCTTTTCGTTCAGTTCATTTTCATTTGTAGAGTTTTTTCTCAATTTCCATGCGTTGGATTAAAGCTTTATCTTTGATTATGGGGCTTGAAGGCCCTCAGCCGCCCTTATTGTGCCCTACACAGATAATTTTTACCATGCTAATGTAACCTGTTTAATTAGTTTCTTTGATTTTTTGCTTCTTTATGTTTGATTTTTCTTATCCACAATTTTATATTGACAATCAAGCTGATGATGAGCCTATGTAGGCTCGAAACATGCCTATCACTTAATGATTTGATGGTATAAATAAATTTGTGGAGACGACTTTGTGTGTTTTTCTACAACGTGAATATTAATATATTTATCTACTTCTATTGAATAATATATTCATTATTCAACTGCGTTTTAGCAATTAAAAGTATCTATCACCAAACAGCGTGAGTAATAATAACTCACTGCTATAACTTACTATATAGTCTACTAAGATCTCGAGTAAGATCGACCGTCACTCATCTGCTAATGTCACTTGAATAATGCTCACGTTTTCAAATTAAGTTAATACTACCTAATTAATGTGAATTTGTATTTGTATCTTAGCATTTATTGTTATAGTCGTAGATAAAGTATAGTATTCAACTTGCGGTAATGGTCATAACTCACTTGATGAGTTACAGCACTCGCTTGCAGCTCGTGCTGCAAACTTCATCTGCGTGAGTTATGACCTACATTACCGCTCGTTGAATAATATACTAATATAATATAAATGAATATGAAATAAAGCAGGAAAATGACGCTTTTTAGCTGCCTCTAGATGAGTTCAAAATATCTTACATACAAATTTATAAGACGAAAAATTCGAATCAACACTGTCTCCTATGGCATACCATATTGATGAAATTAATGATTTCTGCAGTGACTCCAGTCAAGGATAACACCTCAGAACCTCCACCTTTAGGCTTTTTGTACTTCTGGTTGCTCTATTTTAGGTTGAGATCTTTGATACCTTTGATGGTCTAGTTGCCTATTCAGGGGAGGTTTTCTCTGAGACATATTTATCATAGAAGATTGCGCCTCCAAAAAGCTTTGGCTTCACATCCGAAGATTATATGGGAGGCTATTTCATCCTCCTCTGAACAAAGTTCGTATATTGAATCTACCTCATATTTACCAATGGTTGGTATACGTTTTCTCAAGGTGCAGTGTCCTCTTACTAGTCATCTCAATTCATTCTATTAAGGCGTATGCTGCCGTTGGACAGCGCCTAATCGTTCCTTGACCATGAGTTTGCTGTGCTCTTACTTTGGTACGCTATTCCAGAATATCTGATGTTTTGTCTGAACATATTTCTGGTTCAGGGACAGTAAAATCAGTGCAGATCATTTATTAGTTAGGATCTCCGCATATTCATTACCTGTATTTCCATTATGTCTTAGAATCCAACTAAGTGAGACCTTATGTTGGTTAACGAGGATCTTCAATTAAAGACAGAGCATTGATATGTTCAAATCTTGTTTCTGCGGTCTCAATGTTCTATTATTCGAATTTTTACCATCATTATGAACATCTCCAGTTATTTATGTCAGTGAATAAATATTCCTTGACCATGAGTTTGCTGTGTTCTTGCGTTGGTACGCTATTACATAATGTCTGATATTTTGTCTGAACATATTTCTGGTTCATGCTCAGCGAAATCAATATCAGACCCCTTCTTAGCCAGGATCTCCGCATATTCATTATCCGTATTTCCATTATGTCCTGGAATCCAACTAAGTAAGACCTTATGGTGGTGAACGAAGACCTTTAAGTGAAGACAGAGCATTGATATGTTCAAATCTTGTTTCTGCTATCTCAATGTTTGTTTATTCGAATTTTTACCGTCATTATGAACATCTCCAGTTATTTATGTCAGTGAATAAATATTCCTTGACCATGAGTTTGCTGTGTTCTTGCGTTGGTACGCTATTACATAATGTCTGATGTTTTGTCTGAACATATTTCTGGTTCATGCTCAGTGAAATCAATATCAGACCCCTTCTTAGCCAGGATCTCCGCATATTCATTATCCGTATTTCCATTATGTCCTGGAATCCAACTAAGTAAGACCTTATGGTGGTGAACGAAGACCTTTAAGTGAAGACAGAGCATTGATATGTTCAAATCTTGTTTCTGCTATCTCAATGTTTGTTTATTCGAATTTTTACCGTCATTATGAACATCTCCAGTTATTTATGTCAGCGAATAAATGTTCCTTGGCCATGAGTTTGCTGTGTTCTTGCGTTGGTACGCTATTATAGAATGTCTGATGTTTTGTGTGAACATATTTCTGGTTCAGGACCAGTAAAATTAGAAAGACCATATCTTCGCCAGGATCTCCCAATATTCATTACCTGTATTTCTATGATGTCCTGAAATCCAACTAAGAGATCTTATGGTGCTTAACTAGGACCTTTAAGTAAATAAAGAGCATTGATGTTCAAATCTTGTTTTTGCTGTCTCAATGTTTGTTTATTCGAATTTTTATCATTATTATGAACATCCCCAGTAATTTATGTCAGTAAATATAAAACGTTGAAACTATTATTCCTATGTTCGTTAAATTCTAGGTTCGTGAGAATTTTAACGATATCAAACCAGAATTTACTGAAATACTCAAGAAATGTATGTCGTTGGAGATCATGAGTTTGTGGAGTGTATTTTCTTCAAATAATTTAGAAGTTCACGCTACATTCTATGCAATGCAAGATGACTTCATTTCATTTATGAAACGAAGGTATTTGCAAAGTAACATATATAGAAATACGTTCGCTCCATCATTATATTTCCATTAAGCACTAAAAAATCTCTGCAGCAATTCTAGTTGCCAAATTCATCGCAGTGGGATGGGAATTTGAAACTTTTTCGTTTCCTCTTTGTTGAAATGAAATTAAAAAGGAAACTAATTTCGAAATGGTTCGTTCGAACGTAGTGCCATTATAACATCCATTAGATTTACATTCTCACACCATTTGCGTTATTCGAAAAATGTACTTATTTATTATCAGCCAAAAACCCCATTTTGGGATTTATAAGCAGATTACGGCAGAGTTCTCTCTGCCGTAATCTGAAAGTGCTAAAATTGAAAAAGAAACAGTCGGAATTTTTTTTTCAGTCTCCTGAAAAATGAATTATAAAAAATGAAAACTTTGTATTTACATCAACCAGGTTGAAAATAATTCCAGGCATTTATTACAAATAGTGAGAATGTTCATTGAATTGCATGGTTTTGGCAATAACTACATTCATATATTACTTTTATTTTTCACTTGTATATTATATGTTTATTTCACCTTGGATACGGTTGCTATAAACACACTCATTATGCCCTAGGGCGAAATGAGCGGTCGTTATGGATCATAACACCCGCTATTTGTAAGATGACAACTGAAGCAACTACCAATGATTAAATACTTCATAACCCTTGTGGTATACGACTCTGGATTTCTCCGGCAATGAATTATTCGCAGCTTTGGCTGCATTTTCTATGACATTATTGGATAAATTCATTTTCATTTCCATTATTTCTATAAGACTACACAAAGAAAGCAGCAATGACATTCACTAAATATGATGACAAAAATGTTGACAAACGTCAAAATATCAACAAATAACATGCCTACTATGAGAAGGAAAATGGAAAGTATAGGAGCAATAAACCGATTTTGAAATCGATTTTTCATTATAACAAAATAATTTTTTCGTGTGAAAAAATTTTGTATGCACCACGTGCCTTACTAGATCCTCAACCCCATCGTTAACTTTCATCCCTCGGGCAAAAGGCCCTCGGGCCGAATGTCTCCCTCGGGGCGTTAGGATCTATATAACGCACTTGGTACATAAATAACTAATTCATTATGACGTACTGAAATCGCAATTTTTATACAAAAAGAACTAAGTATATACCTATGGCAGTATATTTTAAAATTCAGCGATCTCAATCAGAAAATCTTCGTTTTTATCTCGATAATCCAAAATGTGTAGTTTTTCGTCTTGTTAAAGTATCTTGAAAAAACCATATTAACTCCTAGAATTTCCTTGATTTCCCAAAAGATTCGTTCCAGCAATGCAGAGATTTATTTCCATACGATATATTTTCAGTAAGGTTCGCTCCTTTGTTGTTCTGTACATAGAGGAAAATCTGATTTAATTCAAGGACTATATTTTACCCCTTTCCCCAGATAAAAGCAATAGAACGGTATACATCATTATGTTGAATTCGAGAAAGAATAAAATATATACATTCAGGTTGCTCATTTAACGAATCCTGGGAATCTATTGTGTGGAAAACCTTTTGAAAACTGAAATTTGTTAGCTTTGTGAAAATTTCATTGTTGTTGAGATTCAAATACCATTGTTATTCATGGAATAAGGTTACTGTCTGCTTTAACACAACTAATTCTTCAGAATCATAACTCATTTCTGATTTATTTGATAGAATGGCCGAATGAAATTTGATTCTTCATTCTTATTACAACCTTCAGAATTATAACGAATGGAAAGCTCAGTGGAGACTAGACTGTATTATAATACGAGTGAAAACAGCGATCGTTGAAATTAATAATTTTGTAACTATATGAAGGGCAATAAATTGGACTAAAATATTGGAGTTTAGGAAACACGAAATATAAAGGAGGACATATTATAGTTTAATTGAAATTACTTAGGTATATCATATATATATATATATATATATATATATATATATATATATACATATATATATATATATATATATATATATATATATAATATATATATATATATATATATATATATATATATATATATATATATATATATAATATATTATATATATTATATATATATATATATATAATATATATATATATATATATATATATATATATATATATATATATATATATATATATTATATATATATATATATATATATATATATAGATATATATATATATATATATATATATATTATATATATATATATATATATATATATATATATATAATATATATATATATATATATATATATATATATATATATATATATATGGTGTCCATGAAGAGGGAAGTTTAGTTTTTAGTTTCGAACCACACTTGTTGGAAAATTATTCACTAAAAATTATATTATTTGAAGGGTACCCATTACTTATCTTGTTGAATCAAATTCATGAATTGGACGCTTGAAACTGAATTTGAAATACTCTCGAAGTATCCCAAAGTTATTGTTTGGGCAGCGATGTCCGCCAAAGGAATAATTGGGCCTTTTTGAAGATCGTAGAGGCCGAGCACTAACTGTGAATAAGAAAAATACTGCACGATGATTTCGAAATTTGTAAGTTCATCTTTGCAACAGTTTCATATTCATAGGTTTAAATCATACATCCAACGCTTCAATTGATTTCGTAGAGGAATTATTCCCCAGTAAGCTGATTTTGCTAAGAGGCCACCACGCAGTCCAGACCTAAGTCCTCTGGACATTAACTCCATGAAGCAGAATATCACAGCAGGAATATCATCGGTATCTTAGACTTTATGTCAACGTGTACTAAGTAAACTTCCCACAAGATTATAGGAGTGCCAGTAATTTTCAGTAAATAATTTTCCATATAGTGCAGATCGAAAATAAAACAAAAATGGGGAGGCCAGGGCAGCACCATTGGAAATAACTATGGAAGGATTTTGCTCAATACACAATATAGTAATTTGGGAACAATTTCCAGTACAAAGCTGTTTGGAATTTGATCTAACCTCAATTATGTCGAAATTGAAGTATGGCAATTTCCCTCGAATGACTTAATCTGCAAAGATGTCAAATTCTTCAGCAGAACTATTGCCGCCATTCAAGACTAACCGAAGGAAATTGTAGAACATCCGCACTAATTCCACAGAGGCGATATAAATTCAATGGGAAAGGTGGAAACTGAAACTCGATTGTGTCGCGACAATAATCATTAATTAAAGTTTGCAATCTGAATGGAAACAATAATTTCGGAAATTCAGTGGCTCTATCTCCGAGAGCGTTTTCCGCGAATCTATATTCAGCCGATTCCCAAAAGGAGAGTTCGCTTTGGATATGTGCGAATGATTTATTCTAGTAATTGTGAAGTTTCTTGCGATAAAGCAGTCGGAACTTTACTCCGCTCACTTACTTCATGAGTTGTAAGAGCGAATATTTATCGAATATTATTTGAGTTCTTTCTGACATACCAAGTTTCTCCAAGGAAACAGAACTGGTGAGAGAAATTTACATTAATGCATATATATATATATATATATATATATATATATATATATATATATATATATATATATATATATATATATATTGACATTTATATATGAAAAACTTGGTTCTCGGAATGAACCGCGTAAAAGATTTGAAAAATCCGATTCATGGAGTAGCAGATTGAGACCACGTATCTGAATTATTCCCCTTCTAATTCTCCTGAAGATGGCTTCGCAAAAGGACCGAAACGTCGAGATTTTTTCAAATCTTTTACGCGGTTCATTCCGAGAACTAAGTTTTTCAAATACTTCCGACCGTGAAAATCTTTCTCAACATATATATATATATATATATATATATATATATATATATATATATATATATATATATATATATATATATATATATATATATATATATATATATATATATATATATATATATATATATTTATATATATATATATATATATATATATATAAATATTTATATAATATATATATATAAATATATATATATATATATATATATATATATATATATATATATATATATATATATATATATATATATATATATATATATATATATATATATATATATAGAATAAAGTATAAACTTGGCATATGTTTCACTATATAATTCTATATTGGACAAACAATAATTTCAAATTATAGTACCCTATTCTTTGACTTTTCAAAATCAAAATAATTTGAACTTATTTCGAACATTACGTGGGTAAAGGTTTCTGTGGTTTCCCTTACCATCTAATAATAACAGATTTGAATGTATTTATAAGACTGAATAGCACGTAATAAATAACAAAGAACGGCCACAGCCGAAAAATTTTAGTGAAACATAGTATTCTTTTTCTATTCAAATTTTTTCAAATCAATAAATGTCAAAGAAATTTCAATTTTTTCAAAAGTTTTGATAAAGCCACGAATGTCGTGGCGAAACTTTTTAATAAAATCGAGTTTTTTGAGATTGAACAAGCCTGTTATTGCTAATAATTATCAAGAGATATATATATATATATATATATATATATATATATATATATATATATATATATATATATATATATATATATATATAATGTATGTATAGCTGGGTGAGAAAGCTGTAACTAGAGTATTTATTATGTTCAAATGAAAAATTTTTGTGAATAAGAAAATAGAATTATCGATTTATAGGGTATTGTAGTACGATGAAAGTGAAAAATAGAAAAAATAGCAATGATGTGAAATTACCTTAGTGACGTTTATCTAGTTCAAATTATTCAGTCTAAAAGAAGCAAACAGATACATTCCTAGATTCTGTGAATTACCAATGAGTCACAAATTTGCCATTTTTCGAAAAATAAAAAAATTGAAACCTATATATATATATATATATATATATATATATATATGTATAATAATACGTTGGGAAATTCCTTCAAAAAATTGATGATTAATAAAATTAACCCTAAAACACAATGTGTGTGGTGCTGATGTCGAATATTCTAACATTCTTCCTTGAAGGTTCAATTTTTAAAATTTATTTCCCAATGAGTTACTATATACATCATACACGCTGCGCCTAAATTTTCATTTTAAATATATATATATATATATATATATATATATATATATATATATATATATATATATATATATATATATATATATATATATATATATATATATTTATTTATTCATTTGGAATCATGTTTCGTCTCTTTTTGAAATTTGAATCCAGGGTCGGAACACAAGGTAATTTCGATTTCGAATTGATTGAATTATGCTAACAAAATTAATTACATTTGTGAGTGGTACAGAATCCCGAAGCTTCCAACTTGAGGTAACTAGTGTGAATTATTTTGAGTCTGCATCTGGAACTACATCCATAAACAAGATAAACAGAGTGATTAGTGTTTTCGTGGGTCGAAGTTATGTGTTATCGTCTGCTGTGATTTGTTGGCGAAATATTGGGAAATTTAGACTATTGGATTTACATTCTCTTGATCACGGACACAATGAATAGATTTTGATGAATGGAGCAGCATCTGTTGCAGAGGCTAAATAAATTATGAGCGACTTGTTTGTATGATTTTAAGGGGTTATATTAATTGATTGACAGTGAATTTTGACTCAAATAATCTCTGAAAATCAGGAAAATTATTATCCAGAATTCAATGGAATATTTACAGATTTCAATAGATGGTTTTTGATAATTTCACCAATTTCATTTCAATGATATAGAATATTGTTCTATTCAAAGTTACGTATTGAAGGAAACCATACATTTTGATGATAAATTACGCGAACAGCATCTAAAATCTACGCAAGTTATACTCCAAGAATTCTGAGAAGAAATAATGACATGTAGTTGGATCTGACAAAAATGAGGTGACTTCATGGGATTGTTATCTGGCTTGTTTTTTGAGTGTTCTACAGCATCTTTATGAGTACCAAACAGTAATCCAGAAGCATTGCTCCATTTCAATCCATATCTCGTGTAACCACTCTCCTTTTTTATATGCCCGAGCTAGCTGAGAGAGGTTATATATATATATATATATATATATATATATATATATATATATATATATATATATATATATATATATATAGATATAGGTTCTGGTAAGTTCACAGTAATAACAACAACATTATATGATGGAATTTACTTCTTTCTTTTCATTTACAAAGGAGACTTATCTTATCATTTTATAATGTTCTGTCGACGTTTTACTAATCATCATTTAGGTGGATTGTATTCTCAGTTGATTGCCTATTCTTCTTTGGAAGTTTTCGTCCATGGTTGCTTTGTGGTTCTAGCTAAGGTTATATTGTAGCTCCAGTTGAAGTTTCTTTATGGTTCCAGCCAAAGTGTTTTCTAGCTCCAGCCAAAGTGTTTTCTAGCTCCAGTCAAAGTGTTTTCCAGCTCCAGCCAAAGTTGTATTTCTAACTCCAGCCAAAGTGAAGTTATAGCTCCAGCCAAAGTGACTAAAATAATTCAGGGCAAATCAACATACTATTTCAAGCTCAAAATCTTCCAAGAGTCTCTGTAGGGTATCAATGGCCAATTCAAATTAACATATATAATGATCTCAAGCAAAGATGCTAAGAAAGACAGTATATGTTCCAACATTAAACTGAACATAAGATATGACCACGTGAAATTTGCCATCGTAAGCCTACAAAAATCTTGTGTCAAATTGAAAGAGTAAAATAAGCAAATAAATTAAGACATTTTAAAATAGGAAATGTAGGATGATTATTTCAATATTGAAAGATAAATAATTTAATATAGATCAATGAAAAAAAATGTGAAAAGGCGGAATATGAAAAAAATTAACTCAGATTTTCCAGATAATGCATTTATACGAAATAATTAGATTTCTTCTGGTAACTTAACGACAATCGGACGCCATAGATAATTAATAATTTCTATTTACTGATCATTCGCTTAATACTTATCGAATATAATTTTAAACTTAACGAAGTGAGAGATGTTGCTTCCTCAACAGGTACTTGCGAAAATGAGAGATAATTCACGTGTAATTCCACACTATCCTGATATTCTGGTCGTACGCAGGTCATTCGCGACTAGTCTATTTTTAAGAGGTGAAAGAGTAAGAGTCCAGTATAGGCCAAGCTACAGAGATTTTTTCATGTAAAAGTAGATCCTCCGGTTAGTATTATTTATCAATATAAACTTTATTTGTGCGAAGAGCAGGAACTGTTCGATGCATAGTTTTTGATCTGTGGCCATTTGATTATGTTACTATGCAATTTTCCAGCTGACCTGAATGCGACAGATATGGTCTGATTTCAATTTACTAAAAAGATTTTGAAAGTAGAATTCTCATAGTTCAAAATGTTAGTCTTGGTTTTCGATAAAAACGCTGAGAAATATGTTAAAAATAAAGCTGAACATGACGAAAAACGGCCGAGCGCGTAAGAGTAGTCGAAAAGTGGGGGTAGAGCAGCAGGCAAGGAGAAGTATGACATTCGAAAGCGTCGGCATTTTGAACGTGACAGTAATTTCTAAACGTTGTCAGATAATAATTGTAAACCCCCACTCTTCAACTAGTCTCACGCGCTCGGACGTTTTTTGTCATGTTCAGCTTTATTTTTAACATATTTGTCAGCGTTTTTATGAAAAACCAAGATGAACGTTTTGAACTATGAGAATTCTACTTTTAAAATCTTTTTTGTAAATTGAAATCGGACCATACCTGTCGCATTCAGATCTGCTGGAAAATTGCATAGTAACATAATCAAATGGCTATGCATCGGACAGTTTCTGATCTTCGCAAAAATGAAGTTTATATTAATAGCTAATACTGGCTCGAGGATCTACGCTACAACTCAAAAAATTACCGAGTTATGAACTTTTGAAAAAACTGCATTTTGGCCGGTTTTTTCCAATTTTTCCTTAGACTGACGGTCTGATTGAGTCGTCCGACCTCTCATTTTTTTCGTCTTTTCATTTTCTACAATAAGTCTATTAACACCATTACGATTACTCTGATAGTTTCAATTTTATAAGCAAAAAACTAAAAAAAAACGCAATTTTTTGCATAAAATTGTTAATAACAAAGATATAAATAATAAAATCGAGTGAAAAACATATCACTATATCATGTGGAACTATTTGACAAACAATGGCGGAGCTGGTTTTCTTCTAACACTTTTTGCACAAAATGCTCAATCTAAATCTCTGTAGCTTAGCCTAGTAAGGTAGTATTTAATAGCGCGAATCACGGTATTCCAATCAACAATCCAGTGGCGGCGGTTAAGCGGAGAATTTACACGTTACACTCGTATATCTTTTTTTTTGATCAAGATGGAGCTGATTAGCATCATATATCAAAATTGCTGATAGTATTTTAGTAGAAGTGCTGACAACAGAAACTGCTGACAAACTAGAAAGACCTCTGGAAGCTTTTAAATCTGTATTTTTTTGAAGGTTTACAAATTTGTGACTCACCAATAATTCATGAAATCTAGGAGTTTACCTGGTAGCTACATGAACACTGAATAAATAGAACTAGGCAAAGGTCGTTAAGAGAATATCACGTCATTGCTCTTAATGTGAAAATTAATGAATAATTTTTTCTTTTATAAGCTCTGTTATTTTTGTTTTTTATTGGCGACTGTACTATATTTTTCATTCTTTAGGTATATGCGTTAAGCCATTATGTACATTTAAATTGATTTATTATTCATACTAGGAGAGAATATTTGTACACAACTCACAACGAAAATTTCTATTGCTATCAATTCTCCCCACAAGCCAGCAAATTATAGACTAGAACAAACAATAAAATAAACTTTTGTTTATTGAAGTTCCATCAGAAATCTGAACTCAATTCAAATTATATTATTTATGTATGTAATCGAGTGAATATTTTTATACAACCATTCTAAAATGTTGGTCTTTCCTTTACAACAAAACCAGAGCCTCATGAAATAATCATGATGTTCCATAATAAGTTTTCTCGTTCCAAATATGATTACCATTTCAAAAACAAGGCAGATATAGCCACCGGAAATTCTATTATGCGCTGTCCGGAAAAGACAATAAAATTTCCTTTCCCGAAACAATGAAACTCCACACGAGAGCGTACCTTTCTCCAACACACGCCGAAGGGCGGTCAACGTACGTAAGATGGGGTTGAAGGCTGTCGCCCCAATCCTGGAGCCAGAAACTAACACATGTACATCTAACGAACAAGTCTCTGACAAAAACAGAATTCTAATAAATGTTTAATGTTATTCCGGGACATCTGGATTCGTACTGAATTTTCACTTTAGCTTTTCGTGGACGTGGCCTTTAATATTAACTCATTTTAAAACAAATACGAACGGACGAAATGAGTAATAATTGTTGAAACAAAAGGAAATGGATTTGGATTTTCTTTCTCGTACTTTATATTTTACGGTTTGACACAAAGGGTAATTGCCTTTTGTTCGGATATAATCATATTTTCAAAAGGAGGGGAGCCTGGAAAACATGAATTTCCATTTGCGTTATCTTCATTATTTAATAATTCGAAAGGCCTCTGATCAATGCTTTTCAATGGAAATGTTTCTGGTACAAACATTTTTTTTACAACTTTATTTTTTGTATGCGAAGTAAATTTTGCTGGGTTGAAAATTCGTCAAAATGTGAAGTATTTTACAATTATATGAGTTTTAGAAAGGTAAAAGAAAGAAGCTTTAGAAGCACTCAGAAGTGTATTTAGAATAATTTATTTAAAGATTTATATATTTCTTTGAGAGCTATCTGAAATAATGATGTTTTCAAGAGAGCAAAATTCTAACTTCAATATAAAATTCTCAAGATCATCTCTTTACTTGAACAAAAGAAATATTACATAGTTTTTGATTCTCACATTGAATTTTTCCTTCTTTTAAACTAAGCATGCCACCGGCGTTAAAAAAATATCGCTTTTCGAAACATATCAATACCATAGGTATACGAATACAGCTGACCTTGAGAGTGTTACTCTTACATTACGTTTCATCATTTTCAGGCCTAGCTTCCATTCGCGTATTGTCCGGAGTGTAACACCAAATAAGAAACGTTCCGAAAAATATTTTTTGGAAAAATTTCTTACCACATATTAGATCAACTAATTCAATCTGAGAATAAATAATACATTTCATTCAATACAGTTTCTGAAACAAGCTATTTGTTGGTTTATGAATGTTACCAAGATAAACATAATGCCTCATTGCCTTTCTGAGTAATCAAATATTCGAACTTCAATTAGACCCTAAAGGCAATAATTTCACTTGTATCATTTCCAATTATGCGCCTTTGTGTTAAACTGCAGTATCACGTTAAATTATATTATCTATTTACCCATTCTAATGGCTACTCTATCAATAGATCTTAATAATAATAATAATAAGCTTTATTTCGAATAACTTTACATATAACATACAAGTCATGTGCTATATCCAAACATCAAACAAAACGGCGTCAAGTACTAAGTTAACAATATTTCTTACACCTAAACCAATAACACTTCAACCAACATCTTTCACAAGTTGAAGAATTCCTTTAAGTTGTAGGGCTCTAGTTTTATTAATAAAGTTTTCACTCTTCTTACAAATTGATTACTATTTCTTATCTCTTTAATTTCGTTTGGTAATTTATTAAAGAGTTCCATGCACATATATGAAGGATTCTTCTCTGTAAGAGTTAAACGGTGTATTGGAAAATTAAAATTTAGTGATCTTATGTTATAGCACGATTTCGTGCTACCTTCTGTGAATCTTTCTCTGTTTTTACTTAAAAAAGTTAAGCAATCTAATATGTACAAACCGAAAACCGTTAAAATATTCTTTTCCTTAAACAAGCCTCGGCAAGATTTTCTAAAAGGTAATTTATAAATTATTCTTATTACTCGTTTTTGTACAATAAAAATATCCTCTAAATTATACTCCATTCCCCAAAACATGATCCCATATCTTAGAATTGATTCAAAATTAGCGTGATACAAAATTTTTAAAGTTTTCTCATTCATATATCTACTGGTTGTTCTAATAGCAAAATTAATTTTATTTAGTTTCTGTTTTACATAATCAGTGTGTACTCTCCATTTTAAAAAGTTGTCCATGAATATTCCTAAAAATTTAGACTGTTCTGAAAGCTGATATTCTTCTTTATGTAGTACTATATTGTTAGGCTTTTCTTTTCTGTTTCTGTCTGTACTGAAAACAACGAAATTTGATTTTTTTGCATTTAATAGCAACTGATTTTTTGAGAACCATTCCTCCGCTCTTGTGAAGAAGTCTGTTCCAACTTGTATCATTTTATTTTTTTCATATGCACCGAGCACTAAATTAGTGTCATCTGCATAATTCACAATACTCTCTCCGACATTCTGTACAATGCTACATAGATCATTTCAATAAATTATGAACAAGAGTGGCCCGATTATACTTCCTTGGGCTATTCCCGTTTTGTTAATTAACACGGTAGATTTTACAGTGTGACCATTTTTCGTTATTTCTACTCTTTGTGTTCTTTCAGATACATATGATTGAAACCACCTATTGACTTTTCCTCTTATCCCGTATATTTCTAGTTTTTGTAATAAATATTTCTGATTTATCGAGTCATACGCTTTAGATAAATCTAAGAATATGCCTAGTGCCATGTCATTATTCTCTATTATGTTAATTATACTTTTTGTAAATTCGAATATTGCAGTCTGAGTTGATCTATTCTTCAAGTAACCGTGCTGAGTTTCCGCAAAGAAGTCAGCCTGGTGTAAAAACTTTATTACTCTTGAACACATAGCCTGTTCGAAAATTTTTGAGAAACTTGACAGTAAACTGATTGGCCTGTAATTTTCAAGTCGTTTGCGATCACCACTTTTGAAAAGAGGTTTGATTAGCGCTTGTTTCAACTGTTGTGGAAATATCCCTTCCCTGAAAGAGTTATTAATTATGTATGACAAAATTTTATCAATTTTTTTGATGGATATCTTGATATATTTGTTTCAATATTCTGGAGTTTAAGATTATTCTGAATCTATTGGCGGTGAAAATTCACCGCCAATAGATATATTAGCAAAATTCTTTTGCTAATATATTGAAGCTCTAGAATCAGCTACAATCTACATAAAGCATATTATGTTATGGTATGTTTAACATCAACTATAGTAATGTTGGAATTCATAGGTTCAACCAAAAATGTTTTATGCTATACCAACATTCTTGTTTGACAAGTTGACATAATTAGAAGTAGTTTAATCATCTTTTGAAGATGTCATAGTAGATATATAGTGTTGGTCTGTTTGTATTACTCTCATCACGTAATTCGAGTCTTTAAAGACTATAATGTTGAAATATAGGAACATCCCACTGAACAAGAAACATCATAAGTCTATTTTGTGATGTTCTTTTTAGAGACTTTCCGTGATGTTTATTTAAAACGTTAAAAAGATATCTCCTAAATGTTTAAATTTTATAACCAACTTCATTAACATCCATGTTATGTAATTAAAACATATTTAAGATGTACACAATACTACTTGAATTCGCAGTGATATACACATCCTATGAACTTCTTTTCAGCAACTTCTTTGAGGAAACATCCATACGATGTTAATTTATGTAGGTCTCACTAATGTTACATACAGAACATTACTGCAATATTACAAATTAACATGTTTCTGAGATGATCACATTTTGTAGTTACTTTTACAACTTTCGAACTACTCTTTAGTAACATCCTGCGACTGGGTGAGCTGTTTGAATGATGTATTCATAAAATTATGAAAAAGAAGAAAACAGAAGACGGAAAAAACAATGACAAGCATGATATATGGCGGATCGTGGCGTGCAAGTAGGTTATAAGTGGCGGCAGCATCGTTTTCAGTTTCGCGGTTTTATTTCAGTAAAAGCATTTTATTGTTATAATGGACGAACAACAGTTATCGGTAAGTACTTATTTCAAAATCATAATTATTTAAACTTAAATATACTCATTTTAATACTTTAATCGGCTATTCAACATTGAAATTCCGGGTGGAGGGATATACCGTTGATATACCGTAACGTTTCGTAAAGTTTTGATAGTTTGAAATTTTTATAGTTTTAATATTACAAAATTATTCTAATAAATATTTTGTAAACCAGCTATAAGGTATCAGTAATCTTTATCAATTCAGTTTTAAATCGTGTTAGGTTATAGCAACTACAGCTTGATATATACAGTTGCACACAAATTCAATTTTTGTTAAGATGTGTCATATATCACTTTCCACACTTGTTATGTAATATGCTTGCACTATTATATTTTTTTAGGTTAGATTCCCGGACAGGATATTTGTTTTTAGGTTGGATTTCTTTTTCTGGACAAGATATTTATTCTAAGGCTGGATTTGTTTTATTTTTATTTTCAGTGGTCTATTTATTAATAGTTAATATACTATTTAAATCTTCTATTGCTTTTTTATTTTAAATGTACAGATTGAACAACTAAGAACGGCTGTAGGCCACATCTCAGAAAAGAATATTGGTACAAATAAAAAACATTACCTTTTGGAAAGAAAAATCGCTAGAAAATATTTATGAGTTTCTAAAATATCCACTAGGGGTGGAATGAGCACTCAAAATCATAATACTGTGATTATCTCCAAAAAAGACATATACCAAAAGGTGACCTAAAAATGCAACTTTTGAAATCTTTATGATTGTATATTTAGGATACCTTTAGTTTTTCTTTCTTGGTGATAATCACCTTATTATATGTTTTTAAGTGTTCTTTCCATTCCCTAGCGGATATTTTAGTAACACAAAAATATTTTTCAGGTTCATTTTCCTTGAGGTATTTTTTTTTAAGTTGAATCATGATTCTTTTTTGAGATATGGCCGGCAGCCGGCGTTTTTAGTTGTTCACCGTGTATTTGCTGAAACATCTATAGGATGTAATCTAGAATGTTTGAGGTATATTATTTGGAGGTTTAAGTAATATCCATACAACATCTAAAAGAATATACTGTATCGTTTTTGAAATGTTGCATTCAGTTCATTGGTAAGATGTTGTTTCATAGACATTGCATCAACATGTACTAGATGTTAAAAGGCATTTCTGAATGTAACAGAAATGTTGCTTTTAGTTCATTATAAAGACTTCCTTTTGAGGAAGCTCTAGTAACATCACAGTAATGTAAAAAGGCAGCGCTTTAACTTCGCGGAGAAGTTCAGTTGTAACATCACAAAAGTTAACAGCCCTAAGCTGGGCATAAGTGGTTGTGAAGATGTGCATGTGATGAAAACAAGAGGAAAAAAGGGAAGAACATTAGCACAATGTGATGTTAAATTAACGTGACTGTAACAATTATTTGCATAGTGGGATGTCTATCGATTTCTACTTGAAGTCGACATATATTATCCCGTTTTGAGGTACTCTTAAAAATAGGATAGCATTTCGAAACATATATTTCTATTTCAGTTAGTTAGTGAAATCGAGCCTAGTATAAAACACATCAAAAGGATGGTTCATAGAAACAATTAACACATTCATTAAGTAAAATACGCATGACGAACGTTTCGGTGAAATTTAACCTTCAGATGCTAAATGCAAACTAAATATATTTGAATGGAATTGGCATTTACTTGGTGAAAGTTCATATTCATAACTTTATAACGAAATAAAAAAATCAACTTTCCACAGGTTAAAATAAAAATCTATTGAGTAAACGCGTTTCGTCATAACATTGACTTGATCTCGTACTAAACTATGGTATTACAAAACAATCTATTTATACGAAAATTGAATATAACAGAGGGGTTCTTAGAGAAACTAAATAACAATAAGCAATTCATTCAGAGCTATTAGTAGGTACCTACATTGAACAGATTAAGGAGTGGAGAAGGGTTTACTTCAATCTGGTCGTTAACTAAATTTCCGGAATTTTTATATTTATTGATGTATAGGATTTCCCAATAGTTCGTTTTATGGAGACTATACCTTTAATAACAATTATAATATATTACAATTAGAAAATAGTCTCCATAAATCCAACTGTTGGGAATCCCTATACATCAATAAATATAAAAATTCCGGAAATTTAGTTAACGACCAGATTGAAGTAAACCCTTCTCCTCTCCTCAATCTGTTCAATGTTCAATGTACCTACTAATAACTCTGAATGAATTGCTTATTGTTATTTAGTTTCTCTAAGAACCCCTCTGTTATATTCAATTTTCGTATAAATGGATTGTTTTCTAATACCATAGTTTAGTACGAGATGAAGTCAATGTTATGACGAAACGCGTTTACTCAATAGATTTTTATTTTAACCTGTGAAAAGTTAGTTTTTTTATTTCTTTATAAAGTTCTAAATATATTTCCCCGTTATATCGGTTACAAGAAATAAATCGAAGACAAATTGTGTAGAAAGAGTAAATAGAAGGATAGTTACAAATAATTAGTAAAATAGGAAAATAGTATAAATACTCTTTAAATAAATACAGAGTAACATTTTGAAATGGAATAGTATCCCGAAACATATATGTCAAATTAATATTATAATAATTATTGTCAGTGGGATCAAGCAAAGAGTTTCCTATACTCATCATCTGGTATAAATACTTTTGAATATGGGAAAGTATCCTGAAATATAGGGTTGATGTCGTATTATAACTGTTGGTGGAATCAAGCCAAGTTTTTCGTATACTACTCGACTAGTAATACTCGAAAATTGGAAAGCATCCAACAACATATATGTCGAATATCCGTAATATGATTGTTAGAGGACTTAAGATGAGTGTGTAATTTAGTACATACCTTTTAATGCTCTCGAAAACGCACAGTATCTCGAAATATATAGGTTGACGAAATATATATCTAGACAGTATCCAGAAATACATATTCCGACTTCGTATAATGAATGTAAGTGGAATCAAGCTAAGTATTTCACATGCTATTCGAGTAGTTAAACTTATGAAAATAGGACAGTATCCATAAATACATATGTCGACTTCATATAATGAATGTTAGTGGAATCAAGCAAACTATTTCACATTTTATTCGAGTAGTTAAACTTTTGGAAATAGAACAGTATCCAGAAATACATATCTCGACTTCGTATAATGAATGTTTGTGGAATCAAGCATAGTATTTCACTTTTTATTCTAGTAGTTAAACATTTGAAAATAGGACAGTATCCAGAAATACATATGTCGACTTCATATAATGAATGTTAGTAGAATCAAGCAAAGTATTTCACATTTTATTCGAGTAGTTAAACTTTTGAAAATAGGACAGTATCCTGAAATACATATGTCGACTTCATATAATGAATGTCAGTGGAATCAAGCAAACTATTTCACATTTTATTCGAGTTGTTAAACTTTTGGAAATAGGACATTATCCAGAAATACATATGTCGACTTCATATAATGAATGTTAGTGGAATCAAGCAAATTATTTCTCATTTTATTCGAGTAGTTAAACTTTTGAAAATAGGACAGTATCCAGAAATACATATTTCGACTTCATATAATGAACATTTGTGGAATCAAGCAAAGTATTTCACATTCTATTCGAGTAGTTAAACTTTTGAAAATAGGACAGTATCCAGAAATACATATATCGACTTTGTATAATCAATATTATTAGAATCAAGCCAAGTATTTCATAACTACTCAAGTATTAATATTCTTTAATATGGGATAGTATCCCGAAACATGAATATCGAGTTTGTAGTATAATTGTTAGACGAACCCAAGCCAAATTTTAATTTTTATATATTAATTACATAAATATTCACGATTCATTATATTTTAATGTGCATATTTCTATCTGCTCTATTTGGATCTATAACGGCTATATTCAACGAGAATTTGATTAATCTTTGAATGAAATTCACTCGAATTCTTGGTACGAGTCTCAGCTTCTCGAGCAGAGGATTGGAATTACTTATAAAGGGATAGGATATAAATCCTTTTAGATGATTTCAAGAATAGGGGACCTGGAATTTCTATGCTTCGCACTTCGGAAGGGTCTCCAGGAATTCTCAATCTCCCGGGCAACTTCTAGAGTCTAGAGAAACTATTGTTAGCGATAGAAACCATGGGTAACTTCAGGTTACAGAACTTTTCAATTACTATGTATTTATTCATTTATTTGAGGGTATTGAAATTTATATATATATATATATATATATATATATATATAATGAAGTAAACTAGGTCATTTATTTGAAACTAACCAAACAAACCTCCTATCGGAGCTGGTTATACGAGTTTACGAAACATCGAAATACTTCAATATACCTTGGACGGCAAATGTTAGAAACATTAAGTTGTTTATCACAATCAACGGAAAAAATGATAGACAGACTGTTTCGCCCTTATTTGGGGCTCATCAGTATTATCCATCCATCGAAAGTGATAAACAACCAAATATTTCACACGTTCTTATATTTTCCTTCCAGTAACTCAATGGCATATAAATATGACACAGCGCCACCAGTCGAAAACAAATGAACCACATCTTACAGATAGATGAAGTATTTCGGCAACGAGCACTCGTACGTCCTGACACCCGAAGGTGGTTACTATATTCGCTAAGCAATAGTAAGGTTGCCACATCAAATCGATGTGATGCAACATTTACACACCGCCAGTAACCAGCTCCGCTAGGAGGTTTGTTTGATTAGTTTGAAATAAATGTCCTAGTTTACTTCATTGTATTGCCACGAACGTGTATAGATAACACGAAGAATTCTATTTTATATTCATTTGCTGCCTGTATAGGGGATAAAATCGAAGCGTTTGTTACTGGCGGTGTGTAAATGTTGCATTACATCGAATTGATGTGGCAACCTTACTCTTGATTAGCGAATAGAGTAACCACCTTCGGGTGTCAGGACGTAAGAGTTCTCGTTGCCGAAATGTTTCATCTATCTGTAAGATGTGGTTCATTTTTTCCGACTGGTTGCGCTGTGTCATATTTATATGCCATTGAGTTACTAGAAGGAAAATATAAGAACGTTTGAAATATTTGGTTGTTTATCACTTTCGATGGATGGATGATACTGATGAGCACCAAATAAGGACGAAACAGTCTGTCTATCATTTCCGTTGATTGTGATGAACAACTTAATGTTTCTAACATTTACCGTCCAAGGTATATGGAAGTATTTCGATGTTTCGTGAACTCGTATAACCAGCTCCGCGAAGAGGTTTGTTTGATTAGTTTCAAATAAATGTCCTAGTTTACTTCAGTTTATTGCCACGAACGTGTATCGATAACACGAAGAATTCTGTTATATATATATATATATATATATATATATATATATATATATATATATATATATATATATATTATAGTTTATAGAAACTTCGTTTCATCTGAGAATTTATTCTAATTATCTAAGAATATAATACGAAGAGAAAATCATACTGTAATTGTTGAAGGAAGTACCTGACACATTGCAGGCATTAAGGCTTTCTGCTGGTTGAAATCTGAAAGGAATACATATGAAAAATTCAATTTTATCACACTTTAGACGAGTGAAGTCATTCGGAATTTACAGTTTTTTTATGCCATATATCAAAATTTTGTAGTTCTCATAAAGAATGAGATTAAAACACTGATGATTTTCATTAAGTCCGAAACAGCTGTCTGAATCACCTGGATTGACATTTTTTGATGATTCAATGTTGTGTCTTTGACTTATATAGTCAGCTTCTGTTGGATAATGTTCAATTATTAATAAATTACATTACATCAATACACTGTTGAGTGATTACTTTTTGGTATTCAATCCGATTGAATAACATATAGAAGATTTTTCGGATTGTTATTTTCCGAATATTTAATTGTATTATAATTCCCTTATCCCGAAATTCATTTTCCTGTAGCTATTGAACAAATACACGACATCCATCTCCACAACGATATTTTTCTCGATAGATAATTCAATTTTCGGTGTTTTTATTCCCATTAACGAAAAGCGACGTGATTCTCCTACAGATCCAGATTCGGGTAAAACAGAAAAATGCATGGCGAGGGGAACTGAGCCCAAATAGTTGTATGAGAAACACGTAAAACAACGGTAGGATACCCAGCGCGTATTTCCAGGTGAATTCGCGTTGCCGTTCACTTCGTTCTCGAACACTCTTCTGGAGTTTGCGATTTGTACTTGAATTTACTGTTTGTTCGTTTATTAGTCGAATTTACCTCGAAAATACATTCTATTTCAGTGTATCTAAGGAAAGCAGTCAGTTGCGACTTGCGAGTGTAGTTCTTTATCCGTTTTATACCTCCTAGACACGATTTTCAATATTTTGATGAATAGTTGATGGAATCCGTCGTTACTACGTAATAATTTAACATGCTGAACTAAAACAAAACTTGAATTTACTAAGATTATTATCACAAAAATACTTTGAAAAATATAACACTGCGATTGCAGTTTCGGTCACTTGACCATCATCGGGCAGATTGCAGTAGAATTATTGCAGGTACCTAAAAAGACAAGAGGAACACATTTCAAGAAGGGCTAATTACCGAAAGGAACCAAACTTACCTACTTAGAATCATTAGAAATTTTCAAACTCAATCATAATGCAAAAGATATCTTGCTGAACGACCAGATTGACTTGATATATTCTGCTATATTTAGTGTATTCAAACAATAATGATATTTCTAAGAACATTTCATTGTACCAATTTGGGAAATCCACATCTATTAGCCCTTCTTGAAATGTGCTCCTTTTGACTATTTAGGTACCTGCAATAATTCTTTCCCACCCGTAAGCGCAAATCTGTGATTATATATTCAGTTCTTAACTCAATCTGCCCGATGATGATCTAGTGACCGAAATTGCAATCGCAGTGTAATATTTTTCAAAGTATTTTTTTGATAATAAACTTAGTAAATTCAAGGTATGTTTTTGTTCAAAATTTTGATGTCTGATAGCCACTACTTTCACGTAGATATTACTAATTTTCAGATAAATATCAAAATTTGGATGAATTTCGTCAATCGCCGCCATTACGCGATGCACTTCGCGAAGTTTTTTTCATAATAGAGGGCTGAAATTTGGTACTCGGATTGAGTTGATGTTGAGGTACGTTTCTTCGTTGGTTTCAACTTTTTTCATCGACCACAATGTTTTTTTTTTGATGAAATAAATTATATCCTACTAGCCAGAATAAGTTGTATAGAATTGATAAAATAATGGATCGTTTTTCTATATCTTAATTATGGATTTGAATCATTTATAGTACCAAATTTCGCTTAAGTTAAAACACTACATACTTTCATAAAAACTCAGTGGAAAAAATAATTGACTTCCAGAAATCCATAGAGCCATCTCAAATACATTTTGAGATACTTTTACAAATTCTCATATCATTGAACTACTTACAAACAACTGTACTTAATTATTAGTTCAAGAAGTAACTTCTCAGATCACAACCATTACTGTGTAGCACCAGTCATATTAAATCCAAAACATCCATGCATATTCCCCTTCATTTTTTGATATATTTGAACTATTATGTCTGGATTTTCATTAACTTTTAGATTTTCACTTCAAATTTCCGACAATTAAAAAGTCACAAAGATGTGTTGAGAAAGTTACAAATGTTGCTTTTCCATAAAGTAAATTTTTAGCTCCCTCTCTGTTGTTATTGCTGAAAAATGGAAAATAATTGTATATATATAAATAAATATTTATTCATAATGATTTCCATTACAGTAAATTGTTGATGCCATTATTTGAATCAAGATTCTTAGTTTTATTTCTTACACCTTGCTGACACAACAATTGAACATATCCAAAAAAGTCCTTGAAGAACTTGAGTTTGGATGGGCATATGTGTGTACACAATTAAAATCTTATATATCAAGTTGAAAAAAATTTAAATAAACAAAACCGATTCTATAACAGTAACAACAGGAAAAAACCATATATATGAATATCAGTGGCGGCTCGTGAGGTTTTGGTTTGAGGAGGCTACAAGAGATGTTAAAAAATACACCATAGGCGAAAATTTTTAGGATTTCAAGGTCAACCGCCTTATAATTTAAAGAAAATCAAAGTAAAACAAGCACCCTAAGCTATTAATTTGTTTTCACTTTCAAGTGTCTACCTTGAGACCTACAACTCATATTTACAATATTCACAAAAACTCTTCTCAGCCAATTAATCTATTCATCTATTCATCTAATTTTTTTTCTTTCACAAAATAGGTACCTACCTACCTACTTAACGAATTTGTTAACAGCTGGTGAGAGCAAATAAAAAGTTATTATATATTTTTGAAGATTAGCGGGATTCTGCGATCTTTAACGTTAGCAAAATGATCTATAGTATCCTCATAAAATTTTTTGTCTTTCGCCAAAAGTTTTACCAATTCCTTTTCAATAGACAACAAACTAATATTTTTCAAACGATCCTGGCTCATTGAATTTCGTAAATAAGTTTTAGTTCTCTTAAGAGTGGAAAACGAGCGCTCTACATATAAGTAAACACGCTGCCATTAGTAACTACGATCACAGTACGATTCAATTAATGCTTTCCAACGAATTCACTCTATGTCACGCGAAATTCTATAGTTGTGATTGGTCGACATTGTATGAGACTGGGTTCCTATCCGTGTTGCCATTTACATGTGTTTTGCTTTTCTATTGCAATGAAGTATTCATTCGGAGTATTTGCACCGTTGTATGCTTTTCTGTGGCAGGTATAATGAACGTTGAGAATATACCTTTCTAAGCCTCCGCAGCGTTGCCACAAATGTTGAAATGAATGAAATGCAGTAAATGTGAATACCTTGTATTTTAATTAATAAATTATATTATATAATGTAGGTTGAAAGGAAGGTTGGTGCATAACATAATATGATTTTGATTAATATGAATATGCTGAATGCTGACTATTCAATATAATATATTAGTGATACACGGAATATTATTGAGGAGTGAGGAGGCGACGAACATAGGCTCACTCTGTTGGACGGGCAGCTATATTGTTAGGCTGCTAATCCCTTTTCCGCTTCGATTTCTCCCATTGTTATATTTTCCACTTTTCAGTGCAGAAAATCGACCCGAAATTTTTTCAGAATCGCATAAATATCCTTTCTCATATATATTTTTTGGATGTATATTCCTATAACAGTAATTTGTGATATTCAACTATAGTAAAAACCTTTGTTCTCATCACGGTAATTTATTGCATAGTATACATGAATTGAATAAGTCAAGCTTCTGATTCCGTGGAAATAGAAATAAAATTCTTTCAGGAATATTTTGGAATATAGGGAGATATACATGAATGGTATGTTTAGAATTTTTAAAACGCTTTATTGACTGGCGATAGCTAGCATCCTTTGTACATGTATACGAATATATACTTATTATTATTTCAATTAAATTGTATTTAAATTGTATTTTATATGGTGCTTGTCCAACCTATTCTATGATTTGATTAATAAATAAATTATATGAATATTTATATAATTAATTCTCGGAGTGCCAATATATGTGAAAATAATATAATAATAATATAATAATAATTTCAATTTTCAAATTATGAAATGTTTATTATTCATACCATAATTTACACAGAAATTAAAGAAAAAAAACACATTTATTTCAAAGTTTTCACTTCTGTCGGCAGTCCTCATGAATTCCCCCCTACTTATTATTTTTTGGATTTTCTTCTTCAACTTGAAACCGTTGATCAAAGCACTTAATGAAAAAAATATAATACAGAAATGAAGAGACCGAAAACTTACATATAAAGATAATTTCACTGTGCGAATTTCAAACAAAGTGGATGAAAAGTTTTCAACAATGCGTTGCACGCACACCCCAGCACGCATTTAGGGTTGTTTCTTGCCTACGGATCGAGCTGTCAGCGACTCTTTCCCCCGTTTTATTCCCAGTATACCAAGATTTGACCAGTGACTGTTTACGACAATTTATTTTTATGCTTTCGTACGTTTAGAACAGTTTCTGAATGCGGAAAAAATATTCGTGGGTGGACATTTATCCGATTGGAATATGTCGAATGAATAGTAAGTTTTCCGTGAAAACGAAGAAATTTTCCGCTCAAGAGCGAACAAGGGTTGCAGCTTATTCGCTGAAATTCCTAACAGAACTCAATATTTCAAAAATATGTCATCATTTTTTATGTTTCATGAACATTTATAAATCTATCTGAAAGTATCACTAGACGAATAAAATATTTAAAGAGGAAATTTGCAACTGACATTTTCAACTGCGTCTTCTAAGATCAAGATCTTATCAAACAAAAATGGATGGAAATTACTATTTTTATTCGAAATTTTATACAAAAGTTGAGACCCGTACAACTTTTTGAGCGAGTGTGTGACTACCGAAAACTAGAGGTTGGAGCTATTGATTGTTTTCATCATAGTGATTCTTCCTATTCTGTCGACAAATTTCCCAAAATTCCAAAAAAAAATATTTTTTCATGTGACGACAAAATGCTTTTGAAGGGCCCGCTCTTTACGAAGGGCAGCTGTGATTGTATATGGTTGAGTACCGGGTTCGAATATATATATATATATATATATATATATATATATATATATATATCTATATATATTTATATATATATATATATATTTAAATATATATATATATATATATATATATATATATATATATAAATATATATACTATTATTATTAATACTACGAATTTCTGAGCTTTCGGAGATATACAATTTCAATGTAAAAAAATTGTTCTTTCATATTCTCTCTGCGAAACTTTAGGTATTATATTTTTCATTTTCAATGTTCAAAATAAATTGAGTTCAATGAAGTTGATATTTGGAGTAAACTTACTGCGTGATATCGAGGATGACTTAAATTGTCATAAATGTCTCCGATTATTCCATGAGGAAAGCATATAAAAGGTTTTAAAGTTTCATGAAATTTTCAATAAATAGGAGAAATGGGACTTCCATTGTTTGAACATATTATGTATTAACCATTGGAATGGAAAAGTGAATTCAAGAGAAATTTTTCATGTGTTTGGAAGATGTAGCTTATGATATTCGTTTAGCTTTTTAAACTAAATAAAATATTATACTTTCCATATCATTATGTATTTTCGATAAATGAATTATTCAAATCTCATCTAATTTTTCATCTTTATATTCAAAAAGCTAACACGAAATCTAAATATCATTTATATAACTAATTGATTGGTCCTATACTTGATGAAAATCCATTATAATATTGTAAATAAAACTTCACTGTTTTTGATTTCCACTATATTTTGTTAACATGACAATTTTTTCGCCAATACACAGTGGCTTCTATATACATACTAACTTTTACAACGATAATATTGATGAAGGAAGGGAATATACAATAAGAATGGGGAAAACGTAATCACTAAGCAGGTAGTAGGGGAGACCGGGTACAAAAGTAACATTTTGTACTTTCGCCTTGGTTTCTCGTTAGGTGTTATTATTTCGGTGAAATTGATATAGCCATACATAAATTCCTTTTATGTTCTATACATTAGCATCTGAAATTTCCTTATTATTGTGTATTTTGCATGAATCACAGAAACTTTAAAAAAATTTGTCATTTGTTACTTTCGACCACGTTGACGGGCCGAAAGTAACACGTTGTGGTTTTAAAGTAACAGGGCAAAGGGGTTTGTAATGAATATGATATGACATAATTAATTAAACAAATATTTATTGGAAAATTTAGTGTCAGTCTTCTCTATTCAGACTCGCAATTATGGCACACATAATTCATTGACGCATTCAGTACCTATGAGACCACATTTTGCATTCGAAACAATGTAAACTTTGCTCATTCAGTCGACTATTGCTAAAATTTTCTAAACAAACGAGGTAGAAGCAACCTGCGTCGTCAAATTTATTTTCCTTGTCTACTACAACTGCGCTAGTATTTCTAGCTTAATTTTTTTAAATAGTTGATGGAATCCGTCGTTACTACGTGATAATTTAACATGATTAACAAAACTAAATTTGAATTTACTACGTTTATTATCACAAAATATTTTGAAAAATATAACACTGCAGTGTTATATTTTTCAAAATATTTTGTGATAATAAACGTAGTAAATTCAAATTTAGTTTTGTTAATAATTTTTTTTATATATCTATGCAATGTAACATGGCAGACATTCAATTTTTTTTAGCCATGGCACTAATTTTTTCACCATCATTAAGCCGATTTTCGATAGGCTTCCATGTTAGTTGTTATTTTTGTTGAAACAAACACACACACATAAAAAGTTTACTTAGAGTAAATCAATACGGGACAAAAGTAACATGTTACTTATGTACCCATAGGGCTGCGTTACTTTTGTACCCTACAGCATTTTTGTTAGAACATGAAAGATAACCTAGAAACGGAACATGCTAGACAAAAACGAATTCAAGCACTGTAAAATTAATCTAATCTAGTATCAATATGTAAATATTGAGATTAATATCATCCCTTCAATACTACATAAACATTAAATAAGTAAACGTCAAAAAATTTACTTTTGATTTGTGAAATCACGTAGCGTCCTCTCACACGATCTAACAGTGCGTGGCGCGAGCGGCGATTGAATGCAACTGAAGGTGGGGCTGCACTGGCTATCACCTGACACAAGCTAGTGGTGTTTTGACAATTCTTTAAACCTACAGAGCATTTGTTACTTTCGACCCGCCGTTACTTTTGTACCCGGTTTCCCCTAAGTACAAACTGTTAATGACTTGGGAAAACACAATAGATACAAATATTCAATATTATATCTAGAAAAGATTTAACAACGGTGAATAATTCATATCTAATTGGTCATTTGACAAATTATTGGATTGTTTCATACTATTAATGTCAAGAGCTTCTAATACATTGAGTTTATAGCTTTTCTTTTCTATATGTAATATTTCAAATCCACTATTAAAAATATGATTATGTTCTAGGAGATGTGATGCATAAGTAGAATATAATTTTTCCTTGTCGTAACTTCTTTTATGTTCTGATATTCGAACTCCAAAGTTCCTGCCAGTTTGGCCAACATATACTTTAGGACATGAACCACAAGTTAGCTTATAGATCCCTGATTTATTTTGTTGTGTGGTTTTATCTTTTGAATTTTTTCATGTTTTCCAATGGAATTCTGAGGTTTGAATGCTATTTTTAAATTTCGATTTGACAAAAAGGTTGAAATTTTGAGTGTTGGGTCACCTATATAAGTTAATAATTTAATGTTTTTTCCGCCGACCTCTAAATAAAAGCTTACTTTAACGTACACGAAATTGATCATTAATGACGCACTTTAATGTGCAATTTCTCCTATTTTAATGTATGATTGTCATGGGCAACCAAACACAGAAGTATTCAGCAAGGAATAGTTAAATTATTCTGTGTCTGTACTGTTATTCCACAGAGAAAAGGAATTAATAATTCAAATCGAAAAATTCAACTCTATACAAAATAAAGTAGAAACTGCGGAAATAATTTTATGCAATAATCGTTCGAAAGTAAATAACACTTCAGCTTCCACCAGTTCCACATATTCCTTATCGGATATTGTAGGTAATGTTAACTATTCCGAATGTCACATGTCTAATATTCCATCTATGAATTTCTCAAATTGTTCCATCGGGAGCATAAAAATAAATATATCGAAATGAACATAGAAATTTATATTGTGTCAAGTGTATCTGTCATGCGAAATAAAAATTTATTTCAATCTAGAATTTATACTCAATTCATGATGAGGTCGACGGAAAAATCTTGTAATAAACTCGTTTATTAATGTAGCGATTAATGGTCTCGAACTATTAACGCGCTCGCTCCCTTCACGCGTTAAAATATCTCAACCATTAATCGCTGTCATTAATAAACTAGTTTTTCTCCGATCGTGGGAAAAGTGGCACTATTTTCACCTGTTTTCCATGCGAAAAGCTCAACATTCCAGAATAGTGGTCAGTTGCTAAGCAATTAGAAAATAACAGTGCGGTAATATTCTTACCGCACTGCTGTAGCGTGCGGTAATGTAACAAATGGATTATTACATAATGATATTAATGAAACAAAGTATGGTTTTAATTTTTAAAATTGTTGTTAATATTTACATTGTTTGTATCCTGTAGCTTGACGTTTTAAAACTGCTCTCAGTTTTTGGTATTGGGCAATATTAATATTATTTTTAACAGACAAAGTTGATCGAAGCATGGAATAATGTGCCCACAACGTCGAAGATTTCATTGTTTTAGCCAATTCAGCAACATACGCCATCATTACATTCTCAGAAAAGGATACACTGTTGTTTTTTCTATAAAAATTCATGAAGCGTTGGTACGCAAGTTCATACTTCTCTCTGGATTTCGCCGGAAGTAAATTAAGTGAAGCCACGTTCGCGGCTTCTACTAGTTCAGGAGCCGTGCAAGATAACAAATAATCACTATCAGTGTTCATGTTTACTAATTCTTTTTTAATTCCTTATAAAATACAACGAATCAAACAAAACCAGCTTTAAAATTATTTTACTTTTGTCATAACAGAGCAATTTCCATGAATACTACTTCTATATTTCAATATGAACATAGAGAAACCTATTTAAACTTACTTGATTACATCTTGGATGAAATATTTTTTAATTAATCAATTTTTTAAATGTAAATCAACGATCGGAGAAAAAATAGTATGTATAATTCGTGGGAAAAGCATATTCCCAAACTCCTGTGTTACCAGACTCGTCGCTACGCTCCTCGTCTGGTAATTATCACAGTTGTTTGAGAATATTATGCTTTTCCCACTAATTATACAATATACTAATTTCAATCAAGAATTTATACTCAATTCATGATGAGGTCGACGGAAAAATCTTGTAATAAACTCGTTTATTAATGTAGCGATTAATGGTCTCGAACTATTAACGCACTCGCTCCGCTCACGCGTTAAAATATCTCAACCATTAATCGCTCTCATTAATAAACTAGTTTATTAAATAACGATTATCATTATCTATTACGTTCGGATATTCGAACGTAATAGATAATGAAAAACAGTGAAGTGTTATTTACAATAATATCATTTATACTAAACCGAGGTTTCTTTTGATGAATTTTCAACCAAAGGTTTTTCACTAATTCCACTTAACTAAGCGAATATATGTGAAAAATACTAGAAAGAGGAATTATGAAAATTAAATAGAGTAATCTTTATTTTTTCGTGATATGCTTATTTTTTCTGCAAAAATTATTATACTATACGAGTCACGTCATATTTCTGGGTGTATTGAAACTTGAAAGCTTTTCTCCATTCGGAGAAAATTGATTAATAAATCATTGACTAAGACTTATTTCTCTTTGAGTCAGAAACTCTTATAAGCTGAACAAAGGGGAATATCGTTATTTTGATTTAATTCTCAATTTGTTTAAAAGAAATTGTCATTTAATAATTTAATATTTTCTCTGCCTTTCACTGAAGTGATTCCGTCTCCTGGAAAAGCAGCTCGACATGAATACCTCGACTCTTTGAAGTAACTCAGTTTTATTGGGTTAGTCGAAACATGGAATATAATGTACAAGCATTTTCAATAACGGTTATTCGTGAAATAAGTACGAAATTTTACGAGCTACTCTGCGAAATTACAATATGAATTTTTCAGGAACTCTATATGGATAATTGCCTCGGAAAAAATACGAGGCTTCGTTCTTTGATGAATATTGGTTATTTAATACAGTGAAATATTTAGAATCATCATTGCGAGTGGTAATATGGACATATGCGAAAAATAGGAATTTTAATGCCTTTTTAGGCATAAAAATTTCCAGAAGAAAACAACCAATTGAATGTAAACAAACTTTTCAATGAATGAGGGTTGTTTGTTCTTAGAATCGCAGAATGGATTTCCCAAACTTATAATTGTACTTTGCAAACCTTGCATTAGATATTTTAGTTTTAGTTTGAAATTCGCACCTGAAGAAACGTGCATTGTGCAATTGTTGTTGTTTTATTATATGTGAAAATCGTTAAACTTAGAGTTTCATTTCTCAAACATGTTATAAATAGATTTTCATCGAGTAACGTCCTCATCAATTCAAAAAAAAAAAAAAAATATATATATATATATATATATATATAAGTATATACACATATATATATATATATATATAAATATATATATATATATATATATATATATATATATATATATATATATATATATATATATATATATATATATATATATATATATATATATAAATTAGATATATATATATATATATATATATATATATATATATATATATATATATATATATATATATATATATATATATATATATATATATATATATATATATATATATCAGAGATATTACAAATCTATAGGTACAGATACAGAAAAACACTGAAATCATATATCTTGGAACTAGGAAGAGAAATTCCCACGAATATAGTTATTAGACTAAATAGAGAGTATGTTGAATATATAAACTAAGCAAAGATGACTGTGAATCCGATTATGTTATAATACATGAAGTGTGAGAATGTGCATGATTATGTTTATAGGTGTTTTAGTTTAGATGAATTGGTTGGTTTCTGTTTTATATCAGATTTTATGTCCCGAAACAAGAGTTCTTCACTTGTTTAATACGACAACTTAGTAGCATGCTTGTTTTGATGCTTTTATTGTTTATATTTTTATTGATAGATTTTTGTCATAGGGTGAATAATTTTTTACTCCCATTGTGTCGTCATAATTTTACATATTATCAATGTTCATTTCTGTTTATTTATCTTGTTGATGTAATTTTACTTATTGTTAATGTATTGTATTCTGCGAAACAAGTGCAAAAACACTTATCTCCAAATCAACTTTATTTACATTGTATACTGTTTGTGAACTCATTTAATCTTGTAAACTCATTTGATCTTCTGAATGAAGTTATTATTATTATTATTATTATATATATATATATATATATATATATATATATATATATATATACATTTAATTATTTATTCGAATTGTTGTTGCCTGTGAACTATTTCTAATCTCTTGATAATTATTAGCAATAACAGGCTTGTTGAATCTAAAACAACTCGATTTTATTAAAAAGTTGACGTTTCGCCACGACATTCGTGGCTTTATCAAAACTTTTGAAAAAATTGAAATCATCTTCTTAGACAAAATCTAAACATCTAGAATTTTCAATTTTTCTAAAAAGAAAATATATTTTAGAACATGTGATCTCCAAAATTACAAGTAATGTCTTTTTAAAGACAACAATCAAATATTTTGAACCTATTTTGTACATTACGTGGGTGAAGGTTTCTGTGGTTTCCCTTACCATCTAATAATAACAGATTTGAATGTTAATATTGGACTGAATAGCAGGTAATAAATAACAAAGAACGGCCACAGCCGAAAAATTTTAGTGAAACATAGTAGTCTTTTTTAACTATTCAAATTTTTTCAAATCAATTAATGTCAAAGAAATTTCAATTTTTTCAAAAGTTTTGATAAAGCCACGAATGTCGTGGCGAAAAGTCAACTTTTTAATAAAATCGAGTTCTTTTATGATATAAAATAATTCTTAGCCAATTGTAGCAAGTACTTTATTGATTCTCTATAAATTTTTTCATGATGACAAACTGCGCATTAGATCTCATGTCAGCTGTGCGTGAAACAGTTCCCACAAGAACAGTATCAACTTCACGCACCGGTATTAGAAACGAAACTTCACGCAATTTGAGCAGGTTTTCACTTTGAAAACCTGCTTATTGAAATGGGTCTGATTAGCAAAGTTGGACCTAGGACTAAGACAGTTTTTCATATATATATATATATATATATATATATATATATATATATATTAATATATATATATATATATATATATATATATATATATATATATATATATATATATATATATATATATATATTATATATATATATATATATATATATGTATATATATATATATATATATATATATATATATATATGTAAGTATGTGCTTTTGTATTTTAGCGTTGTTTACACGATAAATGGTACAATTTTGAAGCAATAGGGTTGAAAGTTTGTGAATTGGTAGTTTCGTATGATATTTTCGATGGGATGGTTTTTGGTTGAAATTGCTTGGAGTGTTTTTTTCAGGGGAGGAAATAAATCTTGTTCACACGATAGAAGGTGCAATTTTGGGACCACAGGGTTGAAACTGTAGGTAGGTAGTTTCGTAGGATATCTTGGATAGTATTTATTCCGATATAAATTGGTTCGGGGTAGACCCCCCGGAGGAGGGAATAAATATTGTTTTCAACAAAAATCATAATTGAATGAACAGATTTTTTAATCTGGATACGTTATAAAAACCTGCTTTTCTAATGCAGCTCGATGCGGTAGAGTTTTTTCAATGTACACCATCGCCGGTCCTGTATACCGACGGACTTGGTTCGACCCTGCTTCATCAGGGATTCCCCACGCAAGGGATTACTGTCAGGAAAACAGAGTGCTACACGACAACAAGGGTCGTCGACTATGGAGAAAGCATTAACTAATATGTTCGAAAATAGAACAAATGGAGATTGTATAATTGAAACAGGTGTTGAGTTTCACGATTAACGTCCCAATAGGATTGCGTTTCTCTGTAATTGTCCCGCAAGACGGAGAGCCGAATCAGAAATGTTCGATGACAGGACCCGTGATAAGCCTATTGGATCTGACGTTTCCACTTGACCGATTTCGAGATCCCTGAGAGGGATCAATCAAGCCGAAACATTTCAAACTGTATCAAATTTTTTCTTCGATAACGTCCTCTCTCAAGAGCTCTATTTGGTCACTAAGAAACATTTTTTTATATAAGTAGTGGTAAGTCAACCTTGAGTATTTACTGACATAGAATAACTTCAATAAAAGAAAATGTAACACAATAGCTTTCCATAAACCATGACTGACTTTCCTAAATAATCGTTTTGTGTCAATATAACTATTTTTGGAAAGTTTCTTTGGGGTCTCTAAACTTTGCCTTTGGAAGCCTCGGAGACATAATGACCTTTTCAGTATGTTCCAAGAGCCAAAACAGTTTTAATTTTTCTACCCTTAATTGCAAAGTGCGCGACCTGAGGAAACATAAGCATTTCTTGCATTTCAATTACTATTATGTATGTGTTTGAGAAATTTTTTTTTTTAATATTTATTTATTGCTGACCTCAAAACAGTTTACAAAAACTGGCACCGAGGCCTATATAGTCTATTTATAACAAATAATAACACAAATAAAGTTATCCTAAAAAAACCAAACAATGTAGTTTATTCTTCTTAATCCTATTGAAGTAGTAAGTTGTAAGTAAGCACCAAGTAGTAAGCACAGGAACAGGTAGCATGTATACACCCACAATTATTGTCTATTTTCTTTTATAGCTTTTTTAAGCCTACAACACAGGTTTCCCGAACTGCCATAAAATATTGGCTGTGTGATCTTATTAAACTCCTGAATGCTTCTATAGATTGGAGAGTCCTGTCCCTTTTTAGTCCTGGCATATGTGTTCCTAAGTTTATGGTTTGTTCTTGTGTTGTATGTGTTAATTTCCCTATTTTTCTGCAGCTTAATGTTTGTTTTAAGATTGTTATTTTGGATGTTATATATAAGCTTAATTTGTTCTAATATTTTTAACTCATTTATCTTCAAAAATGGTACCTCTTCATTTGCCTTTTTTTGGTCATCAAAACCGTCAGATATGTACTGCACTGATTTCTTCAATTCTCCCATGTCTTCCTTAAGTGTTCTCCTCAGGGGGTCCATATAACCCTTAAGCAACCCTTCAATAATGGTCTTGATCTTTTTTTCATCCATTTCTTGATTTTTATGTAGGTTTTCCTCACTTCTAACCTCACTTTTTTCACCCAAACCACAACAATCAACTTCGTTTTGGCTATTGGCGACTCCGGCCTGGAACGCACAGCTAGGATGGTAGCTTGATTTACAGTTTCCACAGTCAAACGAACTCACAACTTTCTTTTTACAATGTTTGCACTTTTTTTCAACTTTTTCAGACAGCAAATTTTTGTTTACGTTTTCAGACATAACCCTTTATATTTGGATTGGATATCAAACTGTTACAGGCCAAGAGACAGCAAGCCGAAATGAGAAGGTGAGACTGTTCACAGTAGCTAGCAGTGTTTTCTATAACTCACAGTACTTTGTAGTGTTTCCAATGATTCACACAACATAACAGTGTTTTCTATTAATCACAGTGAAATGAAACTAAGTTTAACGATTTTCATATATAATAAAATAACAACAGTTGCACAACGCGTTTCGCTGACACTACAGCTTCTTCAGGTGCGAATTTCAAACTAAAACTAAAATATCTAATGTAAGGTACAGTTATAAATTTGGGAAATATATTCTGAGATTCCAAGAACAAACTACCTTTATACACTAGTAGAAGACCAGGGTAGAAGCCTTTAAAAATAATAAAAAGTGAAAAAAAATAATAGTAGGATGAAACTCATTGGAAAAGGAGGAGAATATAATAAAAATGAAAGAAAAAATAATTTACGGGCGATCTGAGGTCGGGAAGGGAAAGGGGGTGAGTTTTTAAGGGTAAAAAACGATTTATTTTGATTTCCGGCAAAACTAGAAGTCTTATGGAAAAAAGTCAAACGGCAAAGTTGTAGGTAATGAAAAGATCTACAACTTCTGTGTTCTTACTTTTTTCACATAACCTCAAAATTGATGTGAAAAATTCAAAAAACCAAGATTTTGGTTTTTTATTTTTATCTTTCACAGAAAAAAAATTTTTTTAACGCAATTTCGTGAAAACTTACCTTTTTATGTCTCAAATACACTGTAATTTATTTGACTTGAATAATCTATTTTTTCACCTTAAATTGACTCAACATCGAAACAGCACCCTAATTTTCAATCGAAAATTCTCCCGTCAAAATATCAGCTTTGTTGAAAAATTTGGTGTGCTTTATGTTCGTTGAAATCTCTACTTTCCGATGGTGTATACATTTCTATACTAAATATTCTCAGAAAATGCAAAAAATCGAAAAAATCTCGAATTCAAAATTTTAATTTGGCAGAAAAATGAAAAAGTGGAAGATATCATGAATAAATATTTGCGCTATGTAGGAAAACATTACGCAGCAAGCAGCTATATTGTTTGTGATGTTTACCTCGAAATTGAAAAATCAGTTACTGTCACAACAGTACCAGCAGTTAAGCCATCTAAAAGAGGAGAAAGTAGTCGTAGAAAAACCTCAGACAATATTCCAGAGTTCGATTATCAAAACCATAAAAAAATACCATTTTTGCAAAAAAAATTTTATCTAACGAGAAGAACAAGGACAAAATAAGAAAAACGTTAATGGAAAGATCACAGTCACAAGGATTTTATTGTAAACAAGTAGAAGAAGATGCTGATGCTTACATAATTTTGATAATCGAACTCTGGGATATTGTCTGAGGTTTTTCTACGACAACGTTCTCCTCTTTTAGTTGAATTAACTGCTGGTACTGTTGTGATAGTAACTGATTTTTCAATTTCAAGGTACCCATCAAAAAAAATAAAGCTGCTCGTTGTGTAATATTTTCCTACATAGCGCAAATATTTATTCATGATCTCTTCCACTTTTTCATTTTTCTGCCAAATAAAAATTTTGAATTCGAGTTTTTTTCGATTTTTTGCATTTTCTGAGAATATTTACTATAGTAGTGTATACACCATCGGAAAGTAGAGATTTCAATAAACATAAAGCATACCAACTTTTTGAATAGAGCTGATATTTTGACAGGAGAATTTTCGATTGAAAATTAGGGTGCTTTTTCGATGTTGAGTCAAAATAAGGTGGAAAAATAGATATTTCAAGTCACATAAATTACAGTGTATTTGAGACAAAAAAAAGGTATGTTCTCACCAAATTTCGTTGAAAAATTCTTTCTTCTGTAAAAGATAAAAATAAAAAACCAAAAACTTGGTTTTTTGAATTTTTCACATAAATTTTGAGGTTATGTGAAAAAAATGTGAATACAGAAGTTGTAGATCTTTTCATTACCTACAACTTTGCGATTTAAGTTTTTTCCATAAGAATTGTAGTTTTTCCGAAAATCGAGATAAACCGTTATCTACCCTTGAAAACTCACCCCCTTCCCTTTCCCGACCTCAGATCGCCCGTAAATTATTTTTCCTTTCATTTTTATTATATTTTCCTCCTTTTCTAATGGGTTTCAACCTACTATTATTTTTTTCGGTTCCAAAAATTATCGACCCTGGTCTATAGTGAAAACGCCCCACTACAGATGAAAACTTAATTTTGCTTGTTATGTCATTTTCTTGATTTCATCTCTCACAGCCTTATTACTTGCATAAGCTGCAAATTTATAAGCCATATTTTTCACAGCAGTGGCATCGAGGGCAAAGCCAATTTTTTCTAGAGGTTTGATATGGGCAACGAGTCTTTTCTCATTCCCAATTCCGAATTCTGGTCCTCGGCCTAGTTTCACAATTGAGCTTCCACTTTGCAAATGCCTTCTCAGGGTTCTGGAGGAAATTCGTATTCACAGCTAGCTTTATTTATTCCCATCTCGCGTGAATTAACTTTACTCATAGCCTCTGCTAACTTATCTTGACCAAAGCTAGCTCTAGTTATCTTGCATAAATAAATTTTTGCCATTGTCCGGAAATAAAATCACAGAATCAATGAGGCCTATTACTCCGAGATTTGTGAGGCGTTTTTCCCGATCATCGGTGTAAAACGCCCCACTGAGCTATCAAAAGTCTTGATCACAGCACAGATGTGTAGATGTGCTAAAATATAGGTTAGAGATCCTCAAATACTACACAGTTTTCGAATCAACAATATCTAACTTCTTTTATGAGGAATTATTTTTGCTTACACTTACCAATAAATTTTGTAGATCTCATTAACAAGCGACTGCAATATTTATTTATTTTCATCAAACTAAAAACCGAGAATTATATTACATACATACGTTATGACACGTCATACCTAAAACCAACAGACTTTTGGTACATGTATCGCCATCTCGTCAAAAGTACCTGTTATATATTTATTAATTTGTAGGTTCTTAATTAGTTAATATTAGTGAAATGAAACGACTACATTGAAGTGTGTAGATAGACTGATTTATTAATATCAATACGATCGCCAGGTCAGTTTTTACATAGAACATATGGCATAGCGATAACAGCAATAAACTCACAACATCTTCCTTTTTTGAAAACTAAAGAATCCTTAAACTAAATTGACAGAAGCAAACTAAAAAATAACAGAATTGTTCTAATAGCTTGCACTCTAAATCTAGACAAACTGAAAATTATTCTAAAATTCTCTGCATTTCCCTAATTGCTTCAATTTTTTCCGGATCCATTTCAATTCCACGCGAACTAAATACATGTCCTACATATTTAACTTGACGTAAACCAAATCTACATTTATTTAAATTGAATTTAATACCATGCTTACGAGCCGTTCTCAACACATTTTCTAATCTTGAATCATGCTCTATTTTAGTTCTTCCGAAAATCAATATGTCATCGATATATATTTCAGTACCTTTTCCGTCAAAAATTTCTTTGAATGTCTTTTGAAAAACTTCCGGCGCTGATTTTATTCCGTACGGCATTCTCAGAAAACGATACCGACCGAAAGGTGTACCGAATGTACACAATTCGCTACTCTCTTTGTCTAACGGTATATTCCAGAATCCGCTTGCTGCGTCTAAAACCGAAAAATAACAGGCCCCATTTAATTTTGAAATTAATTCGTCAATAGTTGGCAAATAAAAATATTCTCTTTTAATGGCTCTATTTAAATCCTGAGGATCCAAACATATGCGTAAATCACCATTTTTTTTTCGTACTATAACTACTGGATTAACCCATGAGGATCCTCCTTCCACTGGCTCAATAATTTTCTGCTTAACTAATTGCTCTAACGTTTCTTTATATTTTGATTCGATTGCAAATGGAACTTTTCGAACAGGGTGAACGCGAGGCATTGCATCATCTTTCAGTTCTATATGATAAGGCTTATTTATTTTACCAATTCCTTTAAAAATATCCTCAAATTTATTTATCAATTTAGCATATTCATTATTTTCAGAGTTATAATTTTCAACAGTTTCAACTTTTGTAATCAAATTCATTTTCAAACATGTGTCTAAACCTATAATTGCACGATACTGATCACCCTTAACAACTTTAAATTCTAAATTATACATTTTATTTTTATAATTTATATTTAGTAAACATTTACCAATAACAGGAATTTTATTGCCTGTATAAGAAATCAAATTATGATCAGTCCTAGTCATTTGTATGTTATTACGGTTTTTCTTAATATCTAAAAAGTCCTTATAATTAATTATATTTACGCAAGCCCCCGTATCAATTTTAAGTTTTATAATCGTGTTTTCTACTCGCATAGAAATTGTCCAATCTTTTATACTACTATTATTGTGATGTAATTCATCAATACAATTTATAATAAATTCATTTTCTACCATATTCAAATTATTAACTACATCAATATTTTTATTTTTGCAACGTGCAGCAAAATGATTAAATTTTCCACATTTGGTACATTTTTTTTTATATGCTGGACAATTATTTATCGGATGTGAGTATCCACACCGAGTACAACTATTAATAATTTTATTCATACCGCCTTTATCTTGCTGATATTGTCGGCCTTCAGAAGATTTTATCGCATGGTCAGGCCTTGGGAAGGCCCTGGCAGTTGATAACGGATGTTGGTTTTTCTTGGATTTTGCACGTACATCATTGACTTCTGTGTGATAATCCGAAATATTATTTCCTTTCTTCATCAATTCGCACTGCGTTTTTGCACTTTCATTCACTAAACACAGTTCGATTGCTTTATTCAATTTTAAATCCAAATTTTGCAGTAGTTTTTCTCTCAACGATTCACTTTTCACACCGATAACTAACATAGATTTTATAAGTCCAATGTTATCTGCATGAAATTCACAATTCTTGGCAGTATTTTTCAAAATGGTAACGAATTGTTCAATTGTTTCATGACGTTGTCTCAATGTGAAGAATTTATATCGTTCAAAATCGATATTTTTCTTAGGCACAAAATACTGCTCGAACTTTTCAATTAAAGGTTTAATTTTATCTTTCTCATTATCGGTAAATGTGAAAGTATTATATATTTCAAGGCCCTCATCGCCGATTAAATAGATAAGTTTCGCACACTGTACAGCTTCTGGTTTTTCGACGGATTCGGTTGCAATCAAGTAATTTAAAAATTTTTGTTTCCATACCTTCCAGTTTTGTACTAAATTTCCTTTCATAACCATTGGTTCTAGTGCTCTGGACTCCATATTCTGTTTTCTAATTTCACTAATTTCACTTCATATGTAACTCAGTTAAGTTCAATTACTTAATTTAAATTCACTAATAATCCTCAGACTGCGCCATGTTATATATTTATTAATTTGTAGGTTCTTAATTAGTTAATATTAGTGAAATGAAACGACTACATTGAAGTGTGTAGATAGACTGATTTATTAATATCAATACGATCGCCAGGTCAGTTTTTACATAGAACATATGGCATAGCGATAACAGCAATAAACTCACAACAGTACCTGTACTTATTGTGGATGGGGCGTTTTTGCCCGGTTTACCCTACATAATATATATATATATATATATATATATATATATATATATATATATATATATATATATATATATATATATACTTTTTGATAATTATTAGCAATAACAGGCTAGAAAAAAATCGATTTTATTAAAAAGTTTACAGGCACAGGTGGCCAACATTTTGAACTCCTGTTATAAGTAATAAGTTAGTATGAATTAAAAAATTACATATTGTATGTCTTGGAAAATTGTTTCTCTTATTTTTCTAGTAATGTGGTACGCATTCTGTATTTTTGAAAAGGGGACAAAATCAGCTTTCCTACGATATATCACTCGACCCACGGTGCTGTTTGAAAAAATCCGGCGAAACACTGAATTCTGACGTCTTTCAAGTTTAACAGGACCTCCGAAAAACGAAAAATACAATCATGTGTATAACCCTAAAATTTGATAATTAAACGTTCAATCGTTGTTGCCAGACTTTCTCGCAACTAGGTATATATATATATATATATATATATATATATATATATATATATATATATATATATATTTATACACTCATATATATGATTCCTGGTTTTTTATTTGAAGTTGGATAAATTGGACACACAATCATTATTCATCAAAGTTTATATTAAAAGAGCTCCTGTGCGGGATATCTATATCAATTGTTACCGAAAACATCCCTACATATATCTCGGAAGCTTCATCCACTTCAAATAATACTCCGATCGCATGCTATCAAAAGATTTAATCTGGTTAGGTCAGGTATGGCAATTGTGCGTCCCTTTCCGAACAGTATTTGTGACTCATATTCCCCTCGCTTGGGGAGGATACAGATACCTTAAAACCCTGCGGGAGTTCACAGGTGTGTTGTCAATCCACCATTTGTTTATTCCCAAATTTCTTCCGTTTACTGTTGTGCCGTGGTTGAGACGTCGATATAACGAAAACTTGGTGGATATGGAAAAGAGGAATTTGTATTTTGGCATTACAGTTTTCCAACAAACGTGAATATCAATTTCACTATTGTATGCATCTACCAATTGATAACAACTACTCATATTGAAAATTGATAAAGGAGTTGATGTTTCGGTTACAGATGTTTCATCTGTATTGTTATTCCAAGTGATTTTTAGTTATTCGTATCGAATAAAGACATAAAGATCAGGCGGTTTTATTGATTGCTTTCATAAAATTTACAGAATAATTGCTGCATAATGGACTAGTGAAAGTAATTTTGGAATTACGAATAATTATAAAAGTGGAATAACCATTTTCTTAATGGAGTTGTTGGGTAAAACTATACCATAAGGCAGCATTTCACAACTACTTTTAACATCCTATAGTCTGTCCAGTCTAAGTTGGCGTGTACGTCACAGTCATGCGCAAATGACGACGCAAGGCTGCCTACCCAAATAAATAAAATTCGAAATGGTCAAAATTCATATCTGTCGTAAGTAATTTTCTGAAAAAGTAGTTATATGGTGATAGTGACCGGATCATTCATTTCGACAAATATTCTGTTCTTAACATATCAAATCGTATGTATCTCTCAAGAAAAATTGACATTCCGAGTAATGAAAATAAGTTGAATGTTTGTTAAAGTTGTCATTTAATTGAAAAATTTGCAATGTTGTCGTACCCTCTCGACCAGCGCACCGGTAATCGGCATTTCACGTTTGACAGTCGCCGAGTAACCTAGAAGATTTTGTAATTAAGTTCGATTTATCGATCGATGAATATGGATTCCATATAGATAGACACTTCTGGTAGGGAATAATGGTCAATTTGAATTTATCGCTAAAAATCCTCAAATTATCAAACATGCAAGATATCTCATTTTGTTGAAAATTGGCTTAGCTATTTAGATTTAAGATTATTTATTACGTCTGGCAACAGTGTTCACGATCGACGTCATATACAATTGGTGACGTACACGCCAACGGTCGCTGGACAGACTATATCTTTGTGAAACTGGATTTTCAACGTTGGCTTCTTTTAAGACAAAATATAGATCTCAGCTAAATAAAGAAACTGAAAGTATTTATTTCTAATATTAAGCCTTCATTCGAAAAAATAATAATTATTAAATTTGTTTTTAATTTAGTAAGTTTTAATTAAAAAGGTTCTTCACATTTAATAAATTAATTATTGAATATTATGAAGATTTGTTTTTTATTTTGTATGTGTGTGTGTGCTTCAGTAAGATAATAAATTTTTTTAAATAATATATGGATATAATATATTGGATATGCTCGCGTCGCCCTTCAATGTGCTCGCGTTCCCCTAGGGGGCGCGCCCACAGGTTGAGAGTCGTTGCCATAAGGTATTACTGCAGATGATTTTTAGGATTCCGTACCCAAAGGGTAAAAACGGAACCCTATTACTAAGACTTCGCTGTCCGTCCGTCCGTCCGTCCGTCCGTCCGTCCGTCCGTCCGTCCGTCCGTCCGTCCGTCCGTCCGTCCGTCCGTCCGTCCGTCCGTCCGTCCGTCCGTCCGTCCGTCCGTCCGTCCGTCCGTCCGTCCGTCCGTCCGTCAGCAGGCTGTATGTCAAGAACCGCGATAGCTAGGCAGTTGAAAATTTCACAAATTATGTATTTCTGTTTTCGCTATAACAACGAATACTAAAAACAAATAAATATTTGAGGGGGGTTACCATACAACAAACGCGATTTTTTTTGCCCTTTTTTGCTAGATATCAATATTGGCAACAAGTAAGCACTTAAAATATTCACAAAATACTCAGTTGTATTTTTAATTCAATAATAAATAATAAAATTGAAATAAAATAAACATTTAAAGGGGGGCTCTCATACAAAAACACCATATTTTGCCTATTTTTGCTCGATATCAATAAAAAGTAACAGGTAGGCACTTGAAATATTCACAAAATACTTATTTGTATATTTACTTTAATAGTATATGATAAAATTAAAATCAAATAAATATTTAGATAGATAGATATTTTTATTCATTTAGAATCATTATAATATAAAAAATTACAGTGAACTAAAGAAACGTCAAAAACAGTATATTGAATACTAATTAAATAAAATTAAAGTAGACATAGAAACACATAAAATTTTCACATTTTAAAATCAATAAATTCTTGCACACAGTAGGGTTCGACTGTGACTAAATATTCGAATAGTTTAGATTTACATTTTTTTGGATTGCTTTCAGTTTTTACAAAGTCGGGTAACGCGTTGAAATATTTTATGCAATTAAAAAGTGGAGACCGTTGGTAAAACGTCATATTGTGCTTAGGGTAATTAAGCATTATGGATCTAGTGTTATATGAACTGTTTTTTTTGTAGTCAGAAAAAAGTTGTTCATTTTTAAGTAGAAAATTTATACACTCATAAATGTGGATGGCTGTAGCCGTTAGAAGGTTATTTCTCCTAAAAACCCCTCTACATGACTCTCTGAACTTAATATTAAACATTGTTTTATTCAGCCTTTTTTGTGCAATGAAGACTTTATCGAAATCGGGGCTCTTGCCATAAAAAATGACACCAAATTTCAGTCTAGAATAAAAATTTGCGAAGTACAACATTCTAATGACATTTGTCATCTAGTGTTTTTTTCAGAACCCTGATAGTGTATGACACACTATTAAGATTAGAACAAAGTTTTCGGATGTGTTCAGACCAGCCCAAGGTGGCGTCAACATAGAGCCCCAGAAACCGCACAGCGTTATCCTGCTCGTAGTTAGTACCATTTATCACAATGCTAGAGGGCGTTTCGAAACCAGCATGGTTATTTTTAAATAAAACTGTTTTGGATTTATCGGAGTTCAGAATTAATTTGTTTTTCCCAAACCACCCTGTGGCACTCAGCATAGCTAAACTGCATTTTTCTTGTAGTTCGGTGTAGTTCGCTCACAAGTAAGGTTGTGTCGTCGGCATATGTTAAAATTGTATTATTTGAGCAATTCATGTCTTTTATATCGTTAATATAAATTATAAATACTAGTGGGCCTATTAAACTCCCTTGAGGAATGCCGGTGTCAATAATTTTTGTTTCTGAAAAATATTTAGATGTGCCCTTTTTTATGACGACTTGTTGTTTTCGTTGCGACACATATGACTCAATCAATGTAAAGGCTATGCCCCGAACGCCGTATTTTTCTAGTTTTTCCAGTAGAATTTGGTGGTTTAGAGTATCGTATGCAGGTCCAAAAAAATTCCTTCTGCAATCTCTCTTCTTTCAATGCGATCGAAAATCGATTGCAGAAGGTCAAATGCCGCCGTGTCAATTCCTTTTCTTTTTGTAAAGCCATGCTGCATGCCACTGAGAAGCCCGCACGTATCAAAAAAAGAAATTAATCTATTAGATATCACTTTTTCAAAAATTTTCGAAAAACAATTCAGTAGGCTAATTGGCCGGTAGTTTGCACAGTCACCGGAATCTCCTTTTTTAAAAATTGGGACTGTCAGTGCCATCTTAAGCTGATCAGGAAAAATGCCGTATTTCAGCATGTTATTGATAACATAACAGATAATTTGACCAATACATTTCTTGATAAGCAGACTGGGGATATCATCACTTCCACAGCTGTTTTTATTTTTAAGATTAGCAACAATATTATTTATTTCCCACTCGGTAGTTGGGCTTAGGAAAATTGACTTCTTATTTCTATGTATGTCGCATGAAAAGTGTTTTTCAGTTTGTGTTTTCATTAGATCAGGTACAATGTTCTGTAAGAAATCACTCATTTTGTCCGCAGAAAATTGTGGATCAGCGTCACCAAAATCGCAATCAGAGGTTTTTGAAAATTTACCTTGTAGCTTATTTACAACTTGCCACACCGCTTTTGACTTATTTTCACTTTTTGTTAAAATTTCACTGATGCGATCTTTACCAATTTGTACAAGTAAATTATCATATCTTTTTTTGCAGTCTTTATATGCTTCTGAATATTGACTATTACATGTTTTCAGCACCAGTAAAACATCTAATTCATTGAAAATGGGAATAAAAGTATTAAGAAAACTCACCCATTGATTGTTGACATTTCTTTCCTCTAATGAAAACACATTTTCCCAGTTTTGTAAAACTAGGGAATCCTCAAATTTTTTTATATTTTTTTCTGAAAAACACCTTCTCATCATAAACCTCTTAGATCTATTCTTAACATCCAAAAACACTTTAACACTTTTATGGTCGGAAATGTGATGCTCAGACACCACTGCGTCGCAGTAATTATTTGCACAGATGTTGTCGAGACATGAGGACTTGGTAGCCCCAATTCTTGTATATTCCTTGGTGGTAAGTTTGAAACCGTACCCTTCCAACAGAGATATGAAAAAGGTAGACTCAACACTTGTAACTGCCACGTCAATGTTGAAATCCCCCGCTATAAACGTTTTGCAGGTTTCAGCGGAAAGAATTTCTAACATTTCTTCGAAGCGATCAAAAAACACCCATATATTGGAGGGTTGCGCGCACGAACGATACACTGATGAAAGAATGACTCTTTCTTTTTCCTCACCCAAGAAACATTCTACCGCACAGCATTCAAAATATATTTTCAGGGCTAACTTGTTGAGGTCCTGGCGTGGTCCAGCCCTATGTTCACTTTTCACAAAAATCGCAGATCCTCCATGCTGCTTTTCATCGCGGCAGAAAGAGGACACTAATTCAAAACCTTGCAGCTTGTATGCTTATAGTTGCTCTGCAGATTTCCAATGTTCTACTATTGAAAGCATTTCACATTTGACCTCTGCAGATAGTAGTGCATCTAGTGCGTTAAAACTGGTGCCAAGAGCTTGCACATTTTGGTGCATAATGCAGCTCCGGGGCTTGGACACCATGTGTCTACTATGGAGTGAATTGTCTATGAGCTCCGGCTCTGTTCCGAATAAACCGAAAACGTTTCACGATGACACCTTTTGGCCAAGTCTCTGGTTTGTACAAATCCACCGAAAGGGACATGTCTGCGCCAATTTTGAGCGAGGACTGTTTGCGTTATCTCTGAGAGGCAATTTTTCCACTTGGAAAGATTGACCCGGGAATTTTGCTTGTAGGTATTTCTTAATATGGTCCTCTTCTACGTTAGTATTAACACGGCTCACACAAATCCACGCACGACTCACGGCACTAGCAAAAGTATCCGTCGAGTCTGCGGTGGATGAGCTGGAAGTATTCATGCCAACTATCGGTGGATTTTTGTTTCTAGAAATTGTCCCGCGTTTGTCGTCATTTTTAGAGGGATTCGCGTTGCTAGCTCCTTTTGAATTGCTAGACGTCACTTTTTTAGCGTTAGGTTTATTTTTTCTTGAATTGTCGGACTTTTCCGTCAACGTCGCACCGACGCGTTTTGTGTATTTTGTTTCATCTTTCTTAATAAGACTAATGATTTCTTCTTGGTGGTTGATTGTTCGTTCTAATTCACTTTGCAGCCTTATTGCAGAATTTATCTCCACTTGCGACACCCTAAGGTCATTTTTAGCGGTTAGCAGTTGCATTTCCAAGGCATGAAATTTTTTGAGGTTATAACTCGCGTCGTCATTTACTTCAATTGCATCGGCGAAATACTCATCACTATGTTTACCAATGTGCCTTTCGAGGCCCGCACTGACTATAAGGCCCGACGGTACCTTTTTACCGATTATTATTTCGATTAGGTATTCTTTTTTCAATTTATTTAGTTCATTTGAAAATTCAGCAGCACTCGCCATGATTGCCATGTAGCTATATTTAAGGGGGCATAGTCAATGGTGCGGAACCCTTCGTGCGCGATATATTCTTTATGAATATTTCGTCTAATGAGGATCACTCGAACTACTATTTATTGTTCAATAGAATTGTCAATAATTTAATTCAAACAAAATGCTATGGAAATAAGGTATCAACAATTAATAACCCAAAATATTGTGTACCTACCATATACCAATACTCCAAATTATCAGTGAAGCTTTCCTCGAAGCTGATTGGTTCTTCACTAATAGCAAATGTCAAACGATGTCGAAATTAAAAAACTGCGATACTATGTAAGCAGAAACTAACGAAATGATACTCCTGAAGTACCTGCATGCAATCAAATAGTCACCAGACATATTTCTACCTGTATTTCATATGTTTAGTTTCTCAAAACAGAGAGAACAGATTTCTCAAGCTGCTCGCCCCCTTGAAGTCTATCAGTTTTCATTTCCCGACAGCAGGTGAGTGACAGAATAACGTCAGGCATCACGTTCTAGTGTCTCTTCACGAAGGAATTCAATTTGAATCAACACAAGCAACTAATTTAACTAAAAGTTCGAGATATATTGTGCCTGTCGTAGTTTACCCCCTCTTTTTGTTTAATCGTCAATTAACGTAAGTTGTTTAACAAATAGTATTATTAATTTGTAACTGCAGTTCAAATTGAAGTATATACTCAGACGATAGCATTAAACAACGTTAATAAATATACACTTTAACAAATGGAAAATGTCACATCGAAATATAAAATTATTTTTGCATTCGCATCTAGAAAATATTTCTCTGAATTTTGAGTTTTCAGTTTAAAGGATAAACTACCAAATGTGGCAACTGAGTGTACGTAGATCAGATATTTTGGTTTTCATTTAAAAAATAGATATTGTTCTTTTTTCACCAGACATTGCATAGATGTAAAAATTTGAACCCTATCATAATAAATACATTCATATTTTGATTGATTAGGCGTATCTCTGAACTACTCGATATTTGATATTTTCGAATGTATAATGTAGGTATGGGGGTAAGGGGCGTGAAGCAAAACCTCACCTGCACGAGCGGTTGTAAATTCTACTACCCGGTACACCCTGCTAGAAACTAACGAGGCTCTGACGACCGAGTCGCAGCGGTATAACTGCACATCCGAAATTGAGGAAATGTAATGTCGAAAAGTAGTGTCTCTCCTATCAACCCGCATTGGCCAGCCTGATATGATTATCGGCTAAAATACCCCGTAAATCAAATCAAATGGAAGGACAACAGCAGCCACGGCCCTCAGTCCCCGGCGGTTTGCTAATCCCTGATCAAGGTAGCGGTCAGACAAGGAGGCAGACAGAGGGTGCTAAGAATCACCGGGTTCGACTAGGCTACCATAGAAGACAACTGCTAATCTCCACTTTGAATACTAGAACACTGTCAACAACAGAAAAGCTACAAGAACTCGAAGAAGAACTGTCACATGTCAAATGGGATATTCTTGGCATAAGTGAGCATAAAAGAAAAGGTAACGAAGAACTAATACTACAGTCAGGAAATATGTTTCACTTTAATGGATCGGAAATTGTCAAAGACGGCGGTGCAGCTTTCTTGGTGAGCAAGAAGCATGTACCAAATATAACCCAAATTGATAGCATTAGCCCAAGGGTAATCTACCTCGTTCATAAATTGAACAGCAGATACAATCTAAAAATTGTTCAAGTCTATGCCCCAACCTCCACGCACTCAGCAGAGGAAATGGAATGCTTCTACGACGATGTAAAGACCGCTCTGGAACAGACACCTACGCACTATACACTTCTAATTGGGGATTTCAATGCCAAACTAGGTCATACATTGGACGATGCAGAAATGTCCCTGGGTACATATGGGTACGGAGATAGAAACGAAAGAGGACAAATGTTGCTTGAGTTCCTGATGCAGTGCAATATGTTCGCAATGAACACGTTTTTTGATAAACCACCCCAACGAAAGTGGACCTGGCTGAGTCATGATGGAAACACCAAGAACGAAATAGACCTAATAATATCAGATAGAAAGGAGATTGTATATGACGTATCGGTTTTGAACAGGTTTACAATCGGTAGCGACCATAAAATGGTACGAGCACTTATAGTGTTCAATTTAAAAAAGGAGCGGTCCAAGTTGATGGGAACGAGAAATAGATGGAAATCCCTAATAAGTCGGACAGACTTCCAGCAGGAAATAAATGCACAAATAGAAACCTTTAACACTGAAGCAGAACAGAATGTAGAGTCGCTAAACACCCAACTTACGGAAGTCGTCCTACAAGCAAAAAACAAACATCAAAAGAAAAATTTCAGAAAAGGAGAAAAACTCAAAAGCCTGTCAGGAAAGATATCAGAACGTTTAACACAAGAGAAGTGGCAAGAGTAATAGAAGGAAATAAGGGTTTGAAGTCAATTAGAAGAACGTTCACGGAGGACAAAAAGAACATAACAAGTTGAGACAACAAGACGGACATATAACATCAAACAAGGAGGAGATTCTGAATGTGGTTAGGCCTTTCTACCAAGAACTCTACAGCAACACGAATGTGAATGCGAGCAACATCAATATACCAAGGGTAATGAACCAAGGATCTGAAGATATCCCAGATGTGACACTTGACGAACTGAGAGCAGCCCTGCGTGAAATGAAAAACAATAAAGCAGCTGGAGACGATCAGATTGAAATAGAAGCTATAAAGCTGGGCGGAACTTTATTGCATCAAATGCTCTGCAAGCTCTATAATGCGTGCCTGACAAGTGGAATAACACCTTCCCAGTGGGAGCGAGCAGTAATAATAATCATGCACAAGAAAGGTGATATAACAAACCTAAAGAATTATCGCCCCATTAGTCTGCTCTCCCATCTGTACAAGTTGTTCATGCGAATAATTACCAAGCGAATCACAAACAAATTGGACTTCTACCAGCCACGCGAACAAGTAGGTTTCCGATCGGGATTTGGCACAAACGACCATCTCCAAGTTATTAAGGCTCTTATCGAGAAATGCATTGAATACAAAAAACCCCTGGTTCTCGTCTTTGCTGATTATGAAAAGGCATTTGATATGGTAAATCAACAACAAATGCTGTACCCCCTAACAGAATGCCGTATAGACTACAGTTACGTTAATATTATTAAAAACGTCTATGAAAATGCCAAGGCTTGCATAAAACTGCATGACTATACGGAGGATTTTCCCATTGAAAGAGGAGTGAGACAGGGTGATGTTATATCTCCTAAACTTTTTACGACCCTATTGGAGTACATGTTTAAGAAGATCGATTTTGAGGCTATGGGACTAAACATCAATGGCGAGAGACTAAACCACCTAAGATTTGCCGATGATATCGTCTTGGTTACGGACAGAATTGATGAGGCAAGGGAGATGCTTAGGCGATTGAATGATGTTTCGGAAACGGCAGGTTTGAAAATCAACTTTAGCAAGACCCAGTTCATGACCAACTTGGTAGTGAGCGAACAAATTTCCCTAGGTCCAAATCAAATAGAACAAGTAGTCTCATATAAATATCTGGCACATGAAATTCTTATAGGAAGAGACAACCAAACACGGGAGATAGCGCGAAGAATCGGCTTAAGTTGGGCAGCTTTTGGAAAGCTAAGCAACATTCTAAAGTCGGACATTCCAACCTGTCTAAAGAGAAAGGTGTTCAACCAGTGTGTGGTTCCTGTGCTAACGTATGGAGCAGAAACTTTAACACTAACAAAGAAAACCATAAATAAAATTCGCTTAGCACAGAGAGCCGTGGAGAGAGCAATGCTGGGCATATCATTGAGGGACAGAGTCTCTAATATCAGACTTCGCCAAATGACTGGAGTTACCGATGCAATTGAACGCATAACAACGTTAAAGTGGAACTGGGCCGGACACGTGGCGAGAATGATGGATGGACGGTGGACAAGGCAAATTCTGTGTGGAGACCGCGACAAGAGGCCTTTCGGAACAGAGGTCGCCCACCAACAAGATGAACCGACAATATTAAAAGAATAGAGCCAAATTGGATGAATGCAGCACAGGATCGAGGACGTTGGATTAGACTACGGGAGGCCTATGTTCAGCAGTGGACGCAGTTGGCTGAGATTCTATATTAATTAGTCGTGAAAAAATCCAAAATGCACAGTTCGGTATCCTCATTATTGTGTTAAGCAATGTTATAATCATTTCCTCCCATTTCTGTTAAGTGAGAGAGAGAGAGAGAGAAAAAGAGAGAGAAAGAGAAATAGCTTCATGGTCATATAAAATTATTGACAAAGCACATATAAAGAATCAAAATGAAGTTTAACAATGATAACTAATCGAACGAAACACACTTCCAATAGTTAAACAAAACAAGAATCTATTAAAATAGAAGAAAAAAACAGAAAAACATTTATGAGTCAATTATTTTACACATATGTTAAGAATCAACATATTTGTCAATTAAGCTAATTATACAGATATGAAATTTTGTATATTACAAAAAAAACCAAAAAACATTAAGAAAAATGAAGACATGTTGCTACCAAATGTGAAACTCAAGGGTCTATGGTACATCGTGAAATTCAGTTACAGAATGAAATTCTACTATTGAGTAAAATGGTTTCTCCAAAAAAAAAGACTTCGGAACTTTTTGTATGTACTGTAAAGATTTTATCTACAATGGTAGGTGATTGTACAACTTTCCGGCATTGTAGGTAAAGGAGTTTTTTTTTAAGACAGAGGTGGACGCTATAAAATAAATATCGTCTTGATCAATCGATTCACTTTGTAATATCTGGGAATGAACTGCAGTATCAGTATATAGTTCTATTAATTTGATTGTTAATAACAAAGTAAAAATTTACTGAACGAAGCAACGTTTTGAATCAGTTACATTTCTGAAAAACGAATATTTTGTAATCAATTATAGATTTTTCGTGCATATTATTATTGTTAATTTCCATTTACTCATTCAGGCTACAAAAATTCCGCTTGAATAATAAATTTTTCCTAAAAATTGCGTATTTATTAATCGGTGTACCAAAAAAGTAGAATAGGCGTATGAAAACTCATTGTATATACCTGATTTCACTTCATTTTTCAGCTAAGCCTACGATTTCATGCGTTCATGCACCTCGACCTAATGAAATCAGTATAATAGGAGAGGGTTGTATACAGGTCAGTCCACACCAATTGCAACCCCTTCAAATTAAATACTGTTTTTCGAAATCTGAAAATCCCTTATCTTCTGGAGAAACTGGAATACAGCTAATACATATTTTTTTAAAGGGATGAAATGAAATATGAATATTCTAAATCCAACGTTTCATGTATTCATCGTGTTTTGGAAACAATGCTTAGTAACCAATCAAAACTGTTTAACTCATCATTAAGAAATATTTTCAATTAATTGAATAGTTCTTAGAACTTCTAATTGGAAATCGTTGTATGTGCTTTTTGATACTAAATTCCGCGAAGATGATAGAATAGCTACGAGAACAATTGGCGAGTGTACGGAGCTGAAGAAACGGGCTAGGAGGAATTTTTGCACAAAAGAAACCCCTTTCAAATTGAGTTCAAGTGTTGAAATTCAATATTTTGGCGATAGAAACTTTTTTCTCAAACCACCGCCATATATGTAGAGCCTACTTGCTTTTTGAGGTTTTGCGCACCTTCATAGCCTGCTACTGCAGATAAGAAGGATGGAAGTATACTGAATTTGAGTTAAGGAGAAATGTTTTGTCAGTTTCAACTCTCTTCCATAACCGCCACCATTTCAATACAGATTTTTCTTCTTTTTCGAATTGAGTGACTGGAAGTGTTTATCCTCCAAATAGTTTCGTTATATCATATTTTCAGTTTTTTCATTTAAATAAGGGCCTAATAAAGTCCTTCAATTTTGCCGAATTATTCTGGAAATTATATCTGTTATTGACAAATTATATTCATTACTACCTTGTGGATCAATAAATAGCATCTAATTCATGTCAGCAACACACAAAGCTGAGTCGTGAGGTCAATTGACCTGAAAACTATGGTTTCGTGGAAACTGTCAAAGCTTCATTCAGCTTGCGAATATGTATATTCCATGAAATTCTGGAATCAATTCATCAAGGCTGATTTACACTTAATGGGTATTTTGATTTGCTCTGCTGTGTGTTGGGGTCGTTACCACCAATTTCGATTTCAATTGAAGTTCCACCTACTCGAATCAAATGTAAATTGAAATTGGATTCCAAACTTATTCCTCACATTCATTCCACAAAGTTGGACTTCTAGTCAATATGGACGCAGGAAAGTTTCAATGCAAATTCCGTACGAACGCCACTGGTAGAGAAAATGAAAATTTGTGTACATCACAAAATGCACCTTAATGCATTTTATAAAGTTGTCTACAATATTATCTTAGTTATTATTAAAAAACTGATTTTTTTAAAAAATATTTATCACCTTGTATCTCAAAGGTTAAGACTTTTCGGACATACGTTTATAGGTAATTTTTTGCTTAAAATGAGTCAAAAAATTACCCCCTTGAATATTAGCTAGTCTTTAAGGAACACCATATGTATATATATATTTATATTCATATACTTCCTTTGTTCATGCCTGTGCTGTATTTATTAATCTATTTTTAGCAAAATAGGCAATTTAAGTTTAAAAAACCAATTTTATCAATCAAGTTTCTTTACGAAAATCGTAACTTCATCAGAACTTAACTCTATCAGAATTATCATAAGGATACATGTATAATAAACATTGTGAAATGAAGTTCAGTTTCTGTTCATTGTGATAGATTATCAAGTGGGAACGGTGAATTCCATCAACTATACGTGTATTTATTTTCAAAACCATACAATTTTCACATTTTAAATAGAATTGATCAAATTTTTAAGAATTATGCGTTTTCAGTTGTAACGTTATAACTTAAAATTACAGAAGAACTGGCAAAGGAATTTCCATTGAAAAATTCAATAATTTTTATAATAAGATTACATAGAGAAAAGAGAAAAAACTAGAATAGAAATTCAAAAATCCTCATTTCATTGATTTATAAATTTTTTTTTCTGTGTTAGGTACTCTCAGTTTCTAAAGTTCGTATTATTTGTTCAAAAACTCCGCAAGTCGAAATAAATCGAAAGTTTTTTCAAAACAAATTTATCGAACAGAAAAAACAGAGGAATTTTATACATTTGGTTGAAGAATATTTGCTAAAGAAACAAAATGACGAGTTTCTAATTTGTACACACTAATTTGCTGTTCTATTGAGTTTGTGTTATCTGATATAGATCTGATATAGATCAATTTGATAAAAAACATGGACATTGATTTATGGATACTTATAATACGTCTTGTGATATATTATACTCATTATCCCTACTGTAGATAAGCGCTTTCATTTCAAATGAAAAGAACAGTGTATGTAATGTATTTTCCGAAAACACTTACGGAAGTTTCAAAAATAATACTCGCATCAAAAAGTTATTTATGTTGTAACGTGTAAATTCTCCACTCAACCGCCGCTACTGAATCCTACACTAAAATACCGTGATTCCACGCTATAAAATGCCTGAATGAATGACTTGCGTACGACGAGAATATCGAGATAGCGTCAAATTTGCACGTGCACGTATAACACCTTTCTCTTTTGGTAGATATCCGTTGAAGATACAACATCGTTAAGAGTCAAATAATATTCCATATCTATTAAACCAATATTTTATTAAAGTTTATTAAAATTATTAAGTATCTGTGGCGTCTGATAGACGTCACCTTGGCTGGAGCTAAAAACCACCTTGGCTGGAGCTAAACACCACGTTGGCTAGAGCCACAATAAAAAGTTAACTGAAGCTACAAGATAACCTCAACTAGAACCACAAAATAACCAGGGACGAAAACTTACAAGCTTGGGGACTAGGCAATCAACTGAGTACAATCCACCTAGAGTATAATTGACAAAATGTCGATAGAAAATAAATGATCAGATAAGTTTTTGTAAATGATAAGAAAGCAGTATATTCCTTAATTTTATATCTTATTGTTATTTCTGAGAATTAACTAGAACCTATATATGTATAACCAATCTCTCAGCTAGCTCGGGCATATATTAAAAGGGAGAGTGGTTACAATGTACCAAGTGCGTTATATAGACCCTAACGCCCGGATGGTAACATTCGGCCCGAGGGATGAATGTTGATCGATGGGCGTTAAGATCTAGTATCGCACGTGTTGCATAAAAAATTTTATTTTTCACGAAAAAATTATTTTATTATAATGAAAAATCGATTTTTAAATCGGTTCATTGCTCCTATACTTTCCATTTTCCTGCTTATGTAGGAATGTCATTTGTTGATATTTCGACGTTTGTTAATATTTTTGTCATCATATTGAGTGAATGTCATTGCTGTTTTCTTTGTGTAGTCTTATAGAAATAAAGGAAATGAAAATGAATTTACCCAAGAATATCATAGAAAATGCAGCCAAATCTGCGAATAATTCATTTCCGGAGAAATCCAGAGTCAGTATACGACAAGAATTATGAAGTATTTAATCAATGGAAATTGCTTCAGTTGTCCTCGTACAATTATCGGGCGTCATGATCCATTATGCCCGCTCATAACGCCTAAGGGCATTAGTGTATTTATAGCAACCGAATCTAAAGTAGAATCAACAAATGATATACAAGTGAAAAATAAATAATTTAAAAAAAATCAATCTACAATTCTCGTCAAAACAAAAAACAACAAAATACGAATTGGAAATGTACTCATCCTATTTGCGTCGAAGGATTTAAAAAAATATCCCACGTTCCATTATGACTAATGGATCCCACGAATATAAAACAAAAATCCTTTGAAATCAATAATACCATCGAATCGAAATGTACAAAACCTCCATTAATCTCCTATATTCAAATACAGTGAATGTTGTTTCATGCCTTAGGCATTCCAGAATGTACTTGTAACCTTTCAACCAAGTATCGAAACAATAGGATATTTTCAACGGATTTATTCGATTGTAACCCCGGAACATTCCCCGGCTAAATTTCGTTTATGGCGAAACCAGAGTTTCGAGATTATATACACATGAAGGACTCGAGCACTGAAAAGCATTTATTCATCTTACGGGCGTTTCGACTCAGTTTGGAACAGCATCAGGCATTTAGTTAATAATGAACGGGTTTCGCTCGAACCAATAAACTCCTTACCCCTAAGAGATTGCGTGTATAAGTTTGTATTCAATTTTACTTCGCTCAGTGTGGTTGACAACAAAATGAAAGGTAAACTTCATCTGGGACGCTTGTTGTAAAATTCATTACAGAGGGGTAGTTTTAAGTTAGGAATGTTTGTTTCATTGCTAACTGATGCGTGTATGGTTCCTTACTTAGACAGCTTGTAGTAGGATTAGGGTGATTGTTGTGTGATGCTTTGATTTAATTAAATTCATTGAAAAGTTGATTTTGAGGAAGTGCGTGACATTATTTCAAATTCGTTTTTATTAATTGATGTCGGAAATAGATTTTATCTAGAAAAACTATGAAACGAATGAATTTTTACTAACTTGAAGAAATAAAACCAAATATGAAAAAATTAGATGGCGTAGCATCTAATAATGTTCTCGAAATAGCTGAATTGTTTAAAACTAATATGTCACAAGTATTCAAACCATCCAATCCCAGAGTTGTGAGTCTCAACTGCAAACATATTGTTAATATATCTAATTGTTCGGTTAATGTTGAAGAAGTAGCGAAAGAAATCCCATTAATGTCGGAAAGGAGTGATGAGGGGCCTGATGGTATACCTGCTATATTTCTGAAACGGTGCAATGAAGGTTTGGCGATCCCCTTGTGCAGTTTATTTAATCTTTCCATGAAGTCAGGTATATATCCTGATCAGTGGAAATTGAGTTTCATAATACCTATTTTCAAATCAGGTGACAAAAGTGACATAAAAAATTATAGACCAATAAGCAAAAATGCATGCATTCCTAAGTTATTTGACACTTTGATTGTAAATAGAATTGCTCCGTTGTTCAATAATGTATTCTTAGATGAACAACATGGCTTTATTCCGAGGAGATCTGTAACGATCAACTTGTTAACATACTCTGATGTGATATTGGAATCTATGAAAGCAGGAAAGCAGGTCGATACTATTTACACAGATTTTAAAAAAGCTTTTGACTCTGTGGCTCACTGGTTACTAGTAGCTAAATTAAAAGCATTGGGAGTTGGTCCCCCACTCATTGATTGGTTAGCAGACCGTATTAGCGGTATGAGATTAAAGATTTCGATATGTGGTGTATTCTCCGACGAATTCATAATGAAATCTGGTGTCCTTCAGGGTTCACCTTTGTCATCACTTTTGTTCCTCTTGTTCATCAACGACATAGGAGATATCATAAGGTTCAGTTCATTCTTACTTTTCGCAGATGATTTAAAAATATTTAGACAAACATCTGAGGTCGACGATTGTGAACTTCTTCAACTCGATCTCAATGCAATAATGAACTGGTGCTCGGACAATGAAATGGAATTAAACATAGAGAAGTGCCAAGTGATGAGGTTCGGAAGAGTAAAGTCACCATATTCTTTCTATTACCATTTGAACCAACGAATTTTGAGGGACGCGAGTGTTATTAGAGACTTAGGGGTGTACTTCGACCCGAAACTGGATTTTATTGCTCACATACAATTCATTACTAAAAAAAGCTTTTAAGCTTGGGTTCATAAAAAGATCGATGTGTCATTTCAACAATTTGGATGCAATTAAGTCAATTTATTGCGCAAATGTGAGAAGTGTGTGTGAGTACGCATCCGTGGTATGGTCACCGGTTTACTATGTTCATAAACATAATATCGAGAGAGCTAAGAGAAAATTCTTGAAATGGGTTGCATTCAAGCAAGGATTTCCAACCTCGTTTCAAAACTATTATTTGATCCAAGAGCAAATGAGTTTGAGGTCTTTGGAATCACGGAGGGAAAACTTTGACGTGATGCTAATTTTCAAGTTGATAAACAACTTTACTGACAGTAAATATTTGTTAGCTAAAATAAGCCTTAATTGCAGGTCCGCATTATTGAGATCTAGAGAAATTTTTAGCTTAAGTTTTGCTCCAACTAATTATTTTATGAACAGCGCCTTAATTAGATCTCAAAGACTTGCGAATGAATGCGAAGTTGATCTCTTTGCAGTCTCAATTTTTTCCCTTAAGAAATATTTCGAGTCGCAACCGATAAGCAGATAGTTAGGAGCAGGCTCGTTTTTGCAGGTGCTTATGAAATTGTCGGTTTAATTTATAAAAGAATTTGATTATGAATGTTGTTTCATGTGTTTTTTTTGTATTTTTAAATTGAAATTTGGAATATTATTTTTTTATATCTTTGAATTTACTTAGTTTAATAATGTAAAATGGCAGGTCCGTTTGATTAAATATATAAAAAACCTGCTAAAAATCGAGACAAAGACATGTCTATTCATTTTTCGTTATCTTTCATGCCGTACCTTTGGTGTAACAGCACGGGTATTCCACCAGATCTTCGGGACATCATGGCCACCTCCCTATTCCTTCCTCTGGATTAACAAAAATGTCCATCATTTACAATGCTAAGAAAACTTACAATCACCTTCCAGAGGAATTAAAATCAATAACTTCCTTGGCCAATTTTCGCAAACAAACAAAATCTTATTTTCTTGATAGACCTTGTTACTCTATAGAGGACTACTAATCTGAGCATTGATTGATCCATATCGTCGGCTTAGAGTGTAAACCTGCTAAATCCGTTTTGTACCGTTATTTCGTTTTTCCTATCATTCAAACCAGAAAAAAATGATACACAATCTGGAAAAAACAGCTACTGTCAATTTTTATTTTAAATTGTTAAAAACAGGTGATGAGTAAAACTGTCAAATCCATGTCTTCAAAAGTTCACCGCTAACTCCATCTTAACCGGCATTCGCTACTGAGTTTTCTATGCCGACACGTCTGCTCTTGAAAATAATTGCTTAGTTTGGTGTTACTGCATGGTGTAAATGAATGTGTAACAATTGGAATATTGCAGAGGTATGTATTTTTAATAACATTAGAAGGGATTTGAATTCAAATAGTGATATATCACCCGAAATAGTTCAGGAAATGATTTCGGCATCGACTCTATGTCTAAAACAAAGTTATTTTGAATTTAATGGCATAGTTTATCAACAGTCAGATGGTTTGCCAATGGGTTCACCGTTATCACCTCTTCTCAGTGAAATCTTTATGTCTGACTTAGAGGATAAAATCTTTGAATCTACAAACAGCCTGATTAGTAATGTTTTATTATGGCGGCGTTATGTTGATGACATTTTTTGTATATGGTGTGGGACGGATAGACAGTTAGATAATTTTCTCAAATACATTAACTCTTTTCACCCTTCAATTCTATTCACAAAAGAAATAGAAAATGAACAACATTCCCTTAACTTTTTAGATATCCAAATAACTAGAAAAGAACATGCTCATACATTTAATATCTACAGAAAACCTACTTTTACAGATACGCTAACACAATGATAGCAGTCAACCAATTAAAATTAAATTAAGTGCATTTCACTCATTCATACATAGACTTTTTGCCATTCCTCTTTCTGAAGAAAATTTCACTAAAAAAGTTAATATTTTAAAATTATTAGCAATAAATAACGGCTATAAAGACATTTTGATTGATCAAATGATAAAGAAAAAACGACATAAGAATATTCTAAATTCAATTTATCCCTCACCAGTCATAAAAAGCGAACAAAAATATCATTTAATAAACTATATTCCAGGAATTAGTAATAAAATCATCAACAGATTATCACAAAACGGTATTAAAAGCATATGTACAAATAAACGTAATTTAAAGTCACTCTTAGTCAATAACAAGGATAGGAACAATATTGGAGAAAACAGTGGTGTTTACAAAATCTTTTGTAATGAATGCCCATCCTTTTAAATCGGACAAACAGGCAGAAAAATCAACACTCGCGTAGAAGAACATAAAAAGTCAATTTTGTTTAACAAAAACACCACTGGTTTCTCAGAGCATTGTATAAAATTTAACCATTTCATCGACTTCGAGAAAACGATATGCCTCCACCCAGGTAAAAAGGGCAAACGTCTTGACCTGTTGGAAATTTTAGAAATTAGTAGTGCCATTAAGAGGAATTACCCCATCGTAAATGAACAAGTTGAATACCAAAAATCCCTCTACTACAATCAATATTATAAATGAGCTTGTTAAGTATTTTTCTGTTCAGTCTTGATAATGGGCCCATAACCCGAAACTAGATGACTAATGTAATTGTTAATTTTTATTCAATATATTTTTGAAACTTAAAGCCAAGTGTTTTTATTTTAAATATCAGTATGTATTTTTATTGTATTTTGCATAAACTTTATTGGAAACGAATAATAATTGCTATTAATAGGCAAGTTAACCTAGAATATAAACAGATTGGAGTTAGCAGTTTTTCTGTAGAATAAATCACAGAATTGTTGTACTTAGCAGGTATTGTATAATTATGCATTAACGTCGTAATTTATTAGTGATATAATTAATATCTCGTATTTTTATCTGTCTATTTATATAGTGAAGTTATTTATATTTATATTCAGGTTTGAAAACGTGGTTTCAATAGTATATTATGAAACAAATGCGCAAATAAACTTTGAAAGCACGCACAACGAGTTTGAGGATCTGACGCGTTTAAACGTTGCTTTAAAGGCACTTGTGCACGTCTATCATCCGCAATTTTTCATTATGCCTGCATAGTGCGATCAAAGTCAATACTGGAAATTTATTTTAAAATAAGTATTTGTTGCCAGAATGGCGATCAAAACGACCCCTTTACGAATTTTATGTCAACGATTGGTGTAAAACACGCAACGTGCATGCTTTATCCATCTTTAAGTTTATGAAGAATTTGATGTCCACAATCTTGGATTGTACTATCCTAAAAATGACCAATGTGAGATATGTGCCCTCTTTAAAGTTGGTAATGAGCCTCAAGAAGATTATTTAGAACATCAAAGTAAGAAAGAAGAGGCTCGGGCAGAGAAAGAAAAAGACAAAGCTGAAGAAAGTTTTGTTTTTACTGTTGACTTGCAGGCGGTTCTGATGGCACCCAAATCAAAAATTAGTAGTTTATACTATAGAACAAAACTTCAAATACATAATCTTGCGTTTTATAATTTGAATAAAAAAATGGCTATTGCTATTTATGGAACGAAACCGAAGGAGGCTTGAACTCTGAAGAGTTTGCAAGTGTATGGGTTAGTTTAGTTGAAAACAAGATTTTACTACAAAATAAATCAGAAAAACCAACTAAAATAATGTTTTATAGCGATGGTTGCACCTATCAAAACAGGAACTGTGTAATGTCTAATGCGTTGCTATTGTCGGCTATAAACAACAACATAATTATAGAACAAAAGTTTCTTGAAGTTGGACATACACAGATGGAAGCGGACAGCATCCATTCATCTGTTGAGCGGGCTCAACAAAAATATCAATGTTCCTGCGGAGTATATCTCTATTTGCAGATCGGCAAGAAAAAACCCTAGACCTTATGATGTAAATTACTTAAACCATACTTTTTTCAAAAGCTTTGATGAAATAAATTTTTTTAAAAGCATTCGTCCTGGACGTGGTAAAGGTGACGCTAAAGTTACCGATATTAGAGCTCTTCAGTACACTCCAAAGGGTGACGTATTTTTTAAACTGAGATTCACAGAGGAGTGGAAAATACTACCGCAAAGAAAATCACCGGCTGTAATTGCGTTGCCTTTTGATGCTTGACGAAATCAGCACCTAACAAAAAGAAAAATTAAAAAGAGGAAGTTTGAGGACTTGCAATATTTGAAGAGCACTTTACCTGAGGACTACTTTCATTATTATGATAATTTACCCCATGAATAGTCACTATTCCTATCTAGGCCAAGCTAAAAAGATTTTTTCATGTAAAAAGTGTTAGAAGAAAACCAGCTCCGCCATTGTGTGTAAAATAGTTCCACATGATATAGTGATATGTTTTTCACTCGACTTTATTATTTATGTCTTTGTTTTTAACAATTTCATGAAAAAATCGCATTTTTTTAGTTTTCTGCTTATAAAATTGAAATTATCAGTTTAATCGTGATGGTGTCAATAGACTTATTGTAGAAAATAAAAAGACGAAAAAAATGAGAGGTCGGACGATTCGATCAGACCCTTAGTCTAAGAGAAAATTGGAAAAAACCGTCCAAAATGCAGTTTTTTCAAAAGTTCATAACTCGGTTATTTTTTGAGTTGTAGCGTAGATCCTCCGGCCAGTATTAGCTATTGATATGAACTTTATTTTTGCGAAGATCAGGAACTGTCCGATGCATAGTTTTTGATCTGTGGCCATTTGATTATGTTACTATGCAATTTTCCAGCAGACCTGAATGCGACAGGTATGGTCCGATTTCAATTTACTAAAAAGATTTTGAAAGTAGAATTCTCATAGTTCAAAACGTTCGTCTTGGTTTTCCATAAAAACGCTGAGAAATATGTTAAAAATAAAGCTGAACATGACGAAAAACGGCCGAGGGCGTAAGAGTAGTTGAAGAGTGGGGGTAGAGCAGCAGGCAAGGAGAAGTATGACATTCGAAAGCGTCAGCATTTTGAACGAGACAGTAATTTCTAAACGTTGTCAGATAATAATTGTAAACCCACTCTTCAACTACTCTCACGCGCTCGGCCGTTTTTTGTCATGTTCAGCTTTATTTTTAACATATTTCTCAGCGTTTTTATGAAAAACCAAGATGAACGTTTTGAACTATGAGAATTCTACTTTCAAAATCTTTTTAGTAAATTGAAATCGGACCATACCTGTCGCATTCAGGTCTGCTGGAAAATTGCACAGTAACATAATCAAATGGCCACAGATCAAAAAGTATGCATTGGACAGTTCCTGATCTTCGCACAAATGAAGTTCATATCAATAGCTAATACTGGCCGGAAGATCTACGCTACAACTCAAAAAATAACCGAGTTATGAACTTTTGAAAAAACTGCATTTTGGACGGTTTTTTCCAATTTTTCCTTAGACTAAGGGTCTGATCGAGTCGTCCGACCTCTCATTTTTTTCGTCTTTTCATTTTCTACAATAAGTCTATTGACATCATCACGATTACTCTGATAGTTTCAATTTTATAAGCAAAAAACTAAAAAAAAACGCGATTTTTTGCATAAAATTGTTAATAACAAAGACATAAATAATAAAGTCGAGTGAAAAACATATCACTATATCATGTGGAACTATTTTACACACAATGGCGGAGCTGGTTTTCTTCTTACACTTTTTGCACGAAATGCTCACTCTAAATTTTTGTAGCTTGGCCTAATCATGTAATTGTTGAGACTGACTAGTGTGTAATTGATCGAAGTACCTACCAATTCATTTTGTTATTGTTTTAGAAAAAAATTTGAGTTTATAAATATTACCTAATGTTAAAAGAGTATAAAAGACTACAAGAATATTTTTGTTCATTTTAAGAGAATTTTTGTTTTGTTTTTAAAACTAGGAAATCCTATTATAATTATGCATTTAGTATTAGAAATCAGTTTTGTGACAATTTTTTTCTGGGCCAAAAAGTTGTTATTGAGTCCATTAATATAATTATAGAGACTGAAAAAGGTGTTCCTAATCTATGTGATTATTATTATTATTATATACCTTATATAATTTTTTTTTAAGTTGCTTACTATTACTATTAGAAGAGGAATCATTTTTTTTGTTATTTTTGTTTTAAAGAAAAACTGCTAAATCCTTAATTGAAAACTTTACTTACAAAAACCTGCTAAGTCACAAAAGTGTTAATAAATAAATAAATACTGATTTAGTAACTCTCGTTTTATTTTATACAATAAAGAATAAAAAAATGTACCAGCTGTATCAAAGCACTTCCTTGAAATTAATTTATATCTTTACAGAAATGATTTTTGCTCCTCCTGTAAATTTACCTATTATGACATTAGCAGGTTTACACTCTAAGCCGACGATATGACCAAATTGAATAACACAGGGATCAGCTTCGATTGAGGAGGATTTAACACTATCGGTTCTATTGTAAAGTTTGTATATATTTAGTATGAAAATGTGGTGTGATCTGTTTTTATTCCTAGGTATTACATTATTTAGTTTGTATATTTTTTGATTGATGTGTATTTATTTTTATGTTCCACATTGTTTAGTTTCTATAATTTTCGCTTTCTCAATAAAGTGTATAATTTTAAAGACAATAAAGCATATTTTGATTTGATTGATAATTTGTCTCACGTTGAAAAGTTTAATATTTTATGCGAGACGTGTGATAAAAGGGATCATCATTTTTACCCCGAGGCGAAGCTAAAGGGGTTATAGTCTCACGACAAAAAGTTGGTAACGATAAAACACATATGATTTCATTAGGGAATTTGAATTCCCAATTTTTACCAACGAAGAATAAAAAACTGAAGGACACCCTACTGCGTAGCACTAGGAATAATAAAACCCCTCGGCGCATGTGCATGTCGTCAATATTTTTTGAATGTACCTATTATATAAATTAAATAACAATGAAAGTCGATTTTACGAATGAAATGAAGGAAAATTGCAATAAATGTATTAATAAGTCGATATTACGAATAAAATCCGTGAAAATTTAGCAAAAAAATTCATTGATTGACTGTCGAATTTGAATATCCTATCCCGGCTCATTTTGCTGCAAATTATGAATCAAATTGATAAGATATCTCTATGGATGGGAAGCAGACACAGACGCAGAATCAAGCTTAAGCTATCAACGTCGCTTGGTTACCGTGGCACACAGAGCACTTCGACGCATGATTTGTAGGACTTCGTACATATCGACCTTGGCGCATGCGCATGTCGTAATGCCTATCTAAAAAACGCTATAATTTTTTATTCTGCGTTGGAAAAAATTGGGAACAAAACTTCTCTGATGAAATCATATGTATTTTATCGATATACGTTGGAATTTTTAAAATCGGACCAGATCCCAACTTTTTGTAGTGAGAATTTAGCCTCAGGGTAAAAACGCTATATTTTTTTATTCTTCGTTGGGAAAAATTGGGAATTAGAATTCCCTAATGAAATCATATGTGTTTTATCGATATCCATTGGAATTTTTAAAATCGGGCCAGATCCCAACTTTTTGTCGTGAGACTATAACCATTTTAGCTTCGCCTCGGGGTAAAAATATAGCGTTTTTACCCCGAGGTGAAGCTAAATTCTCACTACAAAAAGTTGGGATCCGGTTCGATTTTAAAAATTCCAACGGATATCGATAAAATACATACTTATGATTTAATCAGAGAAGTTTTGTTCCCAATTTTTTCCCAATGAAGAATAAAAAATTATAGCGTTTTTTAGATAGGCATTACGACATGCGCATGCGCCAAGGTCGATATGTACGAAGTCCTACAAAACATGCGTCGAAGTGCTCTGTGTGCCACGGTAACCAAGCGACGTTGATAATAGCTTAAGCTTCTGCGTCTGTGTCTGCTTCCCATCCATAGAGATATCTTATAAATTTGATTCATAATTTGCAGCAAAATGAGCCGGGATAGGATATTCAAATTCGACAGTCAAACAATGAATTTTTTTGCTAAATTTTGACGGATTTTATTCGTAATATCGACTTATTAATACATTTATTGCAATTTTCCTTCATTTAATTCGTAATATCGACTTTCATTGTTATATTTAATTTATATAATAGGTACATTCAAAAAATTTTGACGACATGCACATGCGCCGAGGGGTTTTATCATTCCTAGTGCTACGCAGTAGGGTGTCCTTCATTTTTTTAATGAAAATTTATGAATCAACATCTAGAACTGTCTTAATTGTTGTGCGTAGCTCACATTTTCAGTTAGTTTCGTCTACATGCTTGTTAATTTGAGGTCATTACCTATATATTGAAGTTCGAAGAACTATTTTGAACGGTAGTTTTTTAACTAAAATAGATATTCTTTTTATTGAAAAAAAACAGATTCTGTTTTCAAAAGAATTCTCTCAAGAATTTAGCTGATAAAAACTCTCCCAGGAAACTTCGGCTTCACAAAATGGGAGTTTAACCCTGGCTGTCTATAACTGAAAAGACAAATTCAAAGTTTTCCAGAGTAATTGACCGATCTGAAACCTGCACAAACGAGGCGAAATTCGGCAAAATTAACAGGCGAAAAGAACTTTCCGAAAGGCAAAGACAAAGAAACACTTGTACTAGCACGGTGGTCATTTAAATTTGTGCCGGAGAGCTGGAGTCTTGTACGGACGCCTTATATATTTGAGAAATGATAATTGCGAAAGTTTCTCGACTTCAGATCTCGCCTTTTTTTCACTTTACTCTGTTTCGCGCCCTCGCTACATTTAGACTCAACTCATTTCAAGTTTTCGCAGAGATCACCTACCCACGATTGGAAACTTTCGTGGAATTTTCCAATATTAAATTTTCCTCATGTAACTTACTTCATATTAAAAATTCGAGAGGGAAAGTTCAGACATCTCCATAATTTTTGGACATTTTATTTTTCAGTCGTTAATCAACTTAATTGATTCTTTTTAACTTTCATATTTTCTATTAAGTCCTTGATGGTATTTCCTTCAGGTTAATGCGCATTTCTTAGATTTGAAAATTATGAAAGTCTGAACGAATTTTTCCGAAGAAAATATACTGTTGTATGATGTGTGATCTGGAATTGAAAAAACCATTGAAGAAGTCTAGAAATCGATATAAATCATGTACAACGCAGGTCTAAAGCTTTCGAAATTATATTGATATTTTTGATTTTAAATATGTTAAATAATAGCAAGTATTCGGGATTTTGTATATATTCCACTTTAACTATCGATATATACGTTTATAAAAAAGTTTCAGTGTTGTATTCATTCTCTAGTTTATCTGAAAATTACTGAATTAAACATAAAATCACTAGTCTAATTGCAAGTACACCATTCCTTTATATCTTTGGAGAAGTTAAGACACAAAGAGGATATAGCTACAGCCATTAAATAAATTATTTAAGTCTTATTCTATTGCAGCTTAGAATATTTTTTAATATGTTCTTAAAGTAGAAATAATCTCAAATTTAACAGTTTTTGGTTACATATTTATATATAGATAAATATATATACAGGGTGTCCCACCGGGAAAGAACGCGATCTGTATATGGAAAACTACACATAGAAACATTTTGAAAATTTGACAGTATACTAATGTCGATAGGGGCAACTTGACTAAAATATTTTCAAGATTGTGGCACTTCCGGTTATAACGGATACCAACTTGCTTATTTCAAATGGGATACCCTATATATTAATACGTTTTTCGATTCTACGTACAATTCTAGGCAGATTTTATGTATTATGACCTATACCTAAGTCTAAGCGTTTTTGACATATTTAGGTTTTTATGTCAAAAATCACGATTGTAAGCCCTGATATAATTATCAATTGTTCGTATAAGGAAGCCCTTATTACTAACTTTAGTTTGGACCTCTTGTTAAAAAAGACCTACTCTTATAGATTTTGTATAATATTTGGAAAACTAGTCATACAGAGTGTGCAAAAAATAAAATCTAAAATGAGATTGAGAAAACTGTCCAAAATCAATTTTTTCAAATGGAAACCCCCCATTTTTATTATTTTGTAGTATTTAGCATCAAAAATTAAGGTAACTTTGTATAAGGTTATCTGTACCTAAAATTGTTAGTTTTCGAAATATTGCCAATTTAATATTTTTATATGACGATTATGCCACGATCAAGTTACTCTTAGTTGGCTCTGACGTTGGCATCATGAAACAATCAAACTAAATAAATTTTTGAGCTGTCACTGTCACACGTCATTTGAAAATTAGTAATAATCATGCCGGGGCGCTTAAATTATACGTACGAAGATTATTTAAACTTATTTATTATTTATGGACAATGTTATAAAGCGTTATTAAGAACATGTGAAAAATTTGCCATCTGATATCCGCAAAAACAAAAGGTATCGAGAAAGGCTGTAAAGCAACTTATAAAAAATTTCAAGAACTTTGGACTGAGGATAGTCCAGTCGAACAATAAAAACCATGACTATTTATCAAGACTTCTTCTTCCGATACCAATCGAGCACTGCAAGGTCTGAGGAGCGCGGTGCCCAAAGAAAAGGACCATTGTTTGCTATCTATCGGTATCAAAAACATTTTGTAGAAAATTATCGATGAGGTAGCCACCTTGTGGAAGTGCACCATCATGTTGATAAAACAGGTTTCTGTAAATAGCGAGCGGCAAATTATCTAAATATTCTGTTTCTAAATTATATAAAATGTTTAGGTAGCCTTGACTTATAAGATAATAAACACATTTTATATCTAAGATTAATCACAAACGTTCAACTTACCATTTAAATTTTAGTTTCACGACGCCATTATTTCTAATTGCACAATAAACGTTAAAGTGCCAGGATTCTTGAAAATTTTGTTCTCGAAACATGTAAATTTGAGTCACTCCAGTAATGAGAATTGTGTCGATTAAAGGCACCATTATTGGTAAATTTAGCTTCGCCTGTCCAAATGATATTGTCCAAAAAAAAAGGGTTTCCTTTCGCCCAAGTTAAGATAAATTCACAGAATGCCACTCGTCTTGGAAAATCAGTTTTTTTTAGATATTGGACATTAGAAAATAAGTATGGTTTAAATTTGTGTTTGCGTAATATTATATGAACTGTTGACTTGGATAACCCTTACTCTAATGCAGCTTGTCTTACGGACAATGTTGGATATGCGGCGAAATATCCCAAGATGGCAATTTCAGTATTCTCATCATTAAGGAGAGGTTTATTTCTTAGCACTACTGTATTGACGGATCCAAAGTTCTTGAAATTTTTTATAAGTTGCTTTACAGCCTTTCTCGATGGCTTTTGCGGATATCGGATGGCAAATTTTTCACATGTTCTTGATAACGCTTTATAACATTGTCCATAAATAATAAATAAGTTTAAATAATCTTTGTACGTATAATTTAAGCGCCCCGGGCCCCCGGCATGATTATTAATAATTTTCAAATGACGTGTGACAGTGACAGCTCAAAAATTTATTTAGTTTGATTGTTTCATGATGCCAACGTCAGAGCCAACTAAGAGTAACTTGATCGTGGCATAATCGTCATATAAAAATATTAAATTGGCAATATTTCGGAAACTAACAATTTTTGGTACAGATAACCTCATACAAAGTTACCTTAATTTTTGATGCTAAATACTACAAAATAATAAGAATGGGGGGTTTCCATTTGAAAAAATTGATTTTGGACAGTTTTCTCAATCTCATTTTAGATTTTATTTTTTGCACACCCTGTATGACTAGTTATCCAAATATTATACAAAATCTATAAGAGTAGGTCTTTCTCAATAAGAGGTCCAAACTAAAGTTAGTAATAAGGGCTTCCTTATAGGAACAATTGATAATTATATTAGAGCTTACAATCGTGATTTTTGACATAAAAACCTAAATATGTCAAAAACGCTTAAACTTAGGTATAGGACGTAATACATAAAATCTGCCTAGAATCTTGCGTAGAATCCAAAAACGTATTAATATACAGGGTATCCCATTTAAAATAAGCAAGTTGGTATCTACTTCCGGTATAACCAAAAGAGCCACCGTCTTGAAAATATTTTAGTCGAGTTGCCCCTATCGACTTTAGTACACTGTCGAAATTTCAAAATTTTCCTATTTGTAGTTTTCCATATACAGATCGCGTTCTTTCCCGGTGGGACACCCTGTATATATATATATATATATATATATATATATATATATATATATATATATATATATATATATATATATATATATATTAGGGTGCTTTTTTTTTCAAAATTTTTTTTTTTTTTGGTCCCATCATGAAATTTTGTTGCAAGTACGCAAAAAAGAAATTCCTGAAAGTTAAGGCCCTTAATATTAATATTAAGTCCTCGACCAAGGCGTGTAAAGATTTCCCATTAAAAAAACACAGAAACCCTGATTTTTTATCTTCAAATTTCTATAGCTCAGTGGCATTTCATAGCATCGCTTCGACCATGGACGGGTTTTTTTCAGAATTAAATGTTCTACAAAAGTGTCCCTTGCGGCAAAGTCGAAAATCGAACCGGCGAGGTAGTACAGGCCTCTAAACTTGATTTTTCTATGAAATTCGCGTTTTTTCATATTTATCTCGTGAATAACAAGAGCTACAGAAAAAATGTCTAAAACAAACTTGTGAAAAATTCAATTATCTACAAAAAAGGTCTTCGGCAGCAAGTCGCTAAAATCAATATTTCTGGAGATATCCAATAATAAATTATTTTTAATTCCAAATTTTTATCGAAAATCGCGTCAAATTAAAAAAAATATCTTTATGTTACTATCAATCACTACTTTCTTTACTAATAACTTTTTTTTGTGAAGATGCAACGGTAAAAAAATATAAATAGTCGGAAATATGTTAGTACCCATTGATTGTAAAAACATATTTTACATTTATAGATAAATGGACAGGTTAGAAATTTTAGAAGTTTATAAGATGTTAGCTAAAACTAAAATATGTATAGGAAGAAAGAGGTGAAATGTACGTGTGTAATCTAGTACCGATCATTCCTTGTTTATTTTGATCCCTCACTCCTCTCGGCGCAACAATCAGACTTCGGCTTGACCTTGATTGAGCTTACTTAATTTACCGCTTAATTATAGCGCTTTCTTTTTGACACTTGCGTCGCGGGGGTAGTGAACAAAGCTTCCTATACACTAATCTCATAGCGTCGATTACTTGTAGTCAACGTTGCATTCAGTATTTTAGTTCAACATTATGTCTGAACAAATTGGTGAAAAAATCTTCAATTATTTAATCGGATTTAATCTGCCTTATGGATTTTTAAATTCAGAACCAAATACATGGGAAACTAATCAGGAGTATCAACAGTGTCTTAAAACATTTTGCAGCTTGAAGGTAGTGAATGATATTGCCGAGCGAGGAGTAGCACTAGCTGAAAAATTCAATCAAGGCTTGACAAATAATGAACAGGAGAGGCAAAAAATTTTTCAGAATGTCCAAAGCCATCGCTCAGAGCACCCTTCATGTACGAAATCACAATATAGTCGAACAGAAGTAAAATAAATTTTTTTTGTTATTATGCTTATTAATAAAATTTTTATATTTGACATATTTCCCACTATTTACATTTTTTTACACAATATATATATATACTATGAAAAAGTTATCAGTTGAGAAAGTATTGATGGATAATGAAAAAAAGAATTTTTTTATAATTTGACGCGATTTTCGATGAAAACTAAGAATTACAAAAACTTTATTATTGGATATCTCCGGAAATATTTATTTTAGCGACTTGGTGCTAGGGACCTTTTTTGTAGGAAATTAAATTTTCCACAAATTTGTTCCCAACATTTTTTCTGTTGTTCTTGTCATTCACGAAATAAATGCGGAAAAACGCGAATTTCATGAAAAAATCAAGATTAGAGGCCTGTACTACCTCGCCGGTTCGATTTTCGGCTTTGCCTCAAGGGACACTTTTGTAGAACATTCAATTCTGAAAAAAACCCATCCATGGTCGAAGCGATGCTATAAAATGCAACTGAGCTATAGAAATTTAAATTTAAAAAATCAGGGTTTCTGTGTTTTTTTAATGGGTAATCTTTACACGCCTTGGTCGAGGACTTAATATTAATATTAAGGGCCTTAACTTTCAGGAACTTTCTTTTTGCATACTTGCAACAAAATTTCACGATGGGACCAATAACAAAATAATTATTGAAAAAAAAAAGCACCCTAATATATATATATATATATATATATATATATATATATATATTTATATTGAGAACCAAATAAAAACTTTTTAAAATTCTGTATTGAAAAGAAATTTCCAACTAGGCAATAAAACCAAGAAGTTAGGCTGAATTCTATAAAGTTTATGGATTACCTATACGCTGATTACTTTCAGGAAATTCATACCGAGATATATTGGATTGAAACTACTGGCTTTTATTCTACCAAATTATATGCTCGACCTATATATTTTGAGGAGCTCTATTCTCAAGAGCAGAGCCGGCCTAAGGCGAAAATTGCAAGTGTGCTAGACTCAAATTTTATGCCCCTGCCGGGGGGTCTGAGGGGGGGGGTTGGAATTTTTTGAAATTTAAGGTCCTAAAACACAGTTTTTATGCAGTTTTGCGCCTTGCAGAACATTAAATTTATGTGACAATTTGATTCATTATTGATTGACTTGATATGTTCAGTACTCTTCCTTGTACTGTAGCCACTATTATGTCAAATAAACTAATGAAAGCTTAACGTTGCAATGATTTTTATGCTTATACTGCAATTACTCTAAGAATAAATACCTAGCTAATGTATATATATATATATATATATATATATATTTATATATATATATATATATATATATATATATATATATATCTATATATATATATATATATATATATATATATCTATTATCTATATATATATATATATATATATATATATATATATATATATATATATATATATATATCTGTAACCACTATTATGTCAAATAAACTAAATGAAAGCTTAACGTTGCAATGATTTTTATGCTTATACTGCAATTACTCTAAGAATAAATACCTAGCTAATGTATATATATATAGTATATATATATATATATATATATATATATTTATTTATATATTTATATATATATATATATATATATATATATATATATATCTATATCTATATATATAATATATATATATATATCTATATATAGATATATATATATATATATATATATATATAATATATATATTTATTTATATATTTATATATATATATATATATATATATATATATATATCTATATCTATATAATATATATATATATATACTATATAAGATATATATATATATATATATATATATATATATATAATATATATATATATATTTATATATTTATATAATTTATATATATATATATCTATATCTTATATATATATATATTAATATATATATATATATTTATATTTATAAATAAATATATTATATTAATAAAATTGAATTTTAAGTGCCAAGCACCATATAAAGTCATGAAACGATCCCATGTCGAACTTTGCTAATTGCACCCATTTCAATAAGCAGGATTGCAAAGTGAAAAGCTGCTAGTAATGAAACAATAACTAATGTACCTACATTAGTGAAAATAAGAGAGAATATACCCGAAAAATTTTGTGAATGGGAATGTGAGAAGAAATTCGGAAGAAGTTGAGGTAGGTACCATAATTTTCAGAGACTTAAAAATTGAATTATAGAAACAAAGGAAGTACAAAAAAACAAAGAGGACTGTGTATTGGAATAATTGTAAAACATGATGGAAAAAATTCCAAAACTAAAACAAAAACCATATTGAATGTTAATGAAATATAAAGATAAGGAAAATAATGTGAAGAAAAAACTAATTATTCCATCGACACATAAAAAAATTGAATAAAGGTAAAAATAAAATTAATTAATCCAAAAAATGATAAGACGAGCTTGCTCAATTACTTTCATATTACTATGTAACTTATATCTTTAATATTGGAAATGTAATATGAAATTACCAACTAACTTCACAAATGAGCGATGGATGAATGCTTTCATATATGGTATGTACGCTTCATAGAAACGAAAAAAAAACTCTATCGCAGCGAGCTGCATTAGAAGAGCAGGTTTTCATAAAGCATCCAGTTTTAAAAAATATATTTCCCAAATTCAAAAAAAGAAATGTGCCCTCTAATGTGTAAACAATATTTATTTCCTTCCCGGGGGATCAACCCCCCAACCAATTCGTATCAAAAACCAATCACATCCAAGGTATACGAAACTACGTACTCTCATTTCTATAAAATAGCGCGCTTTATCGAGTGAAAAAAATTTCTATTGCATCAAAATTGCGCCCGTTATCGTGTAAACAATGCTAAAATACATAAGCACATACATACGAACATATATATATATATATATATATATATATATATATATAAATTTATCTTTTTTTTTTTACAAAAATTGGTCAATTTCATGCCCCTCCAAAAGGCTTGAGTGTGCGGCTGCATACTTCGCACACCCCTTAGGCCGGCCCTGCTCAAGAGCATATAACTGAAGTTGTTAAGATGATAACAGACTTTGGAACATGTACAATGATTAAATTGAATTCATTTACAATGTTTCATATCACTATATTAATATTGATTCATTTTTTCATTGAACAAGATATCGTTCAAGAATAATTTCAATATAATGAAGTAAATAATTGAGTAACAAACAAATTTTTTGTTCTTTATTATCAAAAGATCAGAAAACTTTGTGTGATTCATCCAAAAAATTATCCAGGGAATAGTTTGAAAAGATTTTGCATCATTAATTTTCCCGTCATGTACTTTGTGTAGGGTGTCCCATTTTGGGTACTTCTGAACGGTATCTCCGTTTTTTTTTTGAAGATAGAGGGTTGCGGTTTTGCGACACTGTGCTACTTTTTCGTAAAACTGAAGATGCCATCAACAGAATTTTAATAGCCCTTTTAGTTTTTAAGATACAGGGCCTTCTTGAAAATGTTGCATTTTGGGAACGAAAATCAACACCTTTATAAACCAAAAGTCGACCCAAAAACCGATGATATTGGTTTGACATTTATTTTGTTTCTTGTCGTGAACAATATCCATGGCTTACTATTGAATTAGGTATGCATTTAATTTCAGAAAATTGTCATTTATTTGCGAGTTTCTGAGAAAAATTTTATACTTTTATATATTTTTGAAAAGGTAAAAAAAAGACAAATTTTATAGTCTATAAATATACAGGGTATTCCATTCAAAAAACATAAGTTTGCTTTATAACTCGAAAACAGTAAATATGTAACAAAAATTATCTACACCACTGCATTTTACGCAAAATAATCTATAAAAATGTTATATTACCTTTTCGATAAGATGAAGGATAACGGCGATACGACGGGGATCCCAAAATTTAACATTCTCAAAAATTCCCTGTATCTTAAAAACTAAAAGGGCTATCAAAATTCTGATAACGGCATATTCAGTTATACGAAAATGTAGCAAAGTGTCGCGAAAACCGCAACCCTCTATCTTCAAAAATAACGGAGATACCGTTCAAAAGTACCCAAAATGGGACACCCTGTACGCGGATTTTGAAGCATAATTATATAAAAAATGTAAAACATTATAAATCTGAAAATATTCAAAAATAAGTTATTCAGTAACATAAAACTAAAAACATCTTTTGCATCAGATATATGAAACGTATTCACTTCTTGAAGCTTTAATATTTTTCATAAGAGCTCATATAATTCATTCCCTTCAACGAAAAAAATTAATAACAAAAAGCAAAATTGCCTCAAACTATAGATAACCTGTAATACTTCAGGCGAAAGCAACAACTTTACGAAAGAGCAAGGTGTGGAAATTACCGAAATTTACCCTTCGATATGGTCCAATAAAGACGTCGGTATTGGGACAAATTAGACCTCTCTGTTGTTTAAATTATGACGGTGTTAAATTGATAACGACACCTCTAGGTGTCGACGGCGACAAGGGAACGATCATCGCCCCTGTCTTCAAGACCAAACTACTGATAGTTAATTTTTAACGAGCCTATAAAATGAGGGTATAGTGTAATAGACATTGTTCAGTTGCACTGCTCTGAAGATCGTGCATACAGTGAAGGAACTCATTATATTTTTCTGTGCTCTTTATTTCATGGCAAACTTGAAATGAAACCGTAAATATGGTATTTGTGTAATGTCTCGCTGTAATAATGTACATTAGACCTGTGTCGATCGATCATTTGTCGAGACCCGGGTCGATCATGACCCATTCGACGAATGACGAATGCTGAACCGGGCAGAATATATATTAATAAGATAACCTACATGAGTGAAAAACAACATAAAAATGTTAAAAAAAGGAAATAACCAATAGTTTTTAAGATCAAAAATGATAATTTACTGCAAATTGTGATTGAGAAATAAAATTTGAAAGGCTCTTTTCGGTTTTAAAGAGCTTCTTTTATTATAAATAGACGCTTCATTAATGTATATAAATGTGTATAGTGGAGACGACGATAATATCAACTAAGTTCACTAAAACACGCAAGCAAAACCTGAATATAAAATCACGTGTCGCGGGTCATACCTATATATGTCACTGATTCGATCTCAAACTGAATTCGATCTCGATCACGACGCGATCGAGTTCGCGACCCAAAAGACAGAGAGATCGACAGTACATATATAAGCATGTCACTGATTCGATCTCAAACTGAATTCGATCGCGATCAAGACGCGATCGAGTTCGCGACCCAAAAGACAGAGAGATCGACAGTACATATATCAGCATGTCACTGATTCGATCTCAAACTAAATTCGATCGCGATCACGACGCGATCGAGTTCGCGCCCCCAAAGACAGAGAGATCGACAGTACATATATCAGCATGTCACTGATTCGATCTCAAACTGAATTCGATCGCGATCAAGACGCGATCGAGTTCGCGACCCAAAAGACAGAGAGATCGACAGTACATATATCAGCATGTCACTGATTCGATCTCAAACTGAATTCGATCGCGATCACGACGCGATCGATCGAGTTCGCGACCCAAAAGACTGAGAGATCGACAGGTCGCGACTCTTCTACGCGAGCGTTCCTGAAAAAATCGTTTCCTTTTGGATTACGTGTCAGAATTCAAAACAACACGAGAAAGAGTGCGATGAATGAAAGCATGTAAACGATTGTATCAGCAAGAAATTAGATATATACTGTTGTGTAAAAAACATATGAAAATAAAGTGCAATTTGGTTAGTCTTGTCAAGTAAATCGGGATCGGGTCAAATAAGATCGGGTCTTTTAGAAATTCGATCAATCACGATCGACACAGGTCTAAAGTACATATACTATCTTCCGCAATATAACAGGGAACATAAAAAATGAATTCGAATTCGAGCATGTATATATAGTTCTACAGCAATTAGAAATATGAGTTTGACATAGAATTGAGAAAAAACTTAATTTCTAGAGATTTACAGAAAATTTCTTTGTATTTTGATGATTTTACCTGGACTCCTTCCATATAATTTAATGTCTTAAAAAATGACCAGTATTTTCTAAAATTTTTAAATTTCAATTTTCTATCTAGTTTAAATCGATTTACATTAAGTATCGTTCATCCAAATGCGTTCTGAGTTGTGATAACCAATTTCTTCGTAAATTCGCAACTGTCAGTAGAAAGATGTATTTATAATGAATAAAAAAAATCTTGCTTAGCTTTGGTGAAATAGTTTTGAATCAATCAACTAAAAACACACTTGGATTAACTTTTACTGTTATATGTATTAATATTTCTTTATATGTTTCGGAACTGCAGCTCATTCCAAGGAATAAAAATGAAAAACAATATCAAAATAAACATACTATTCAAATATGATAAAGTTCGATACAGATGACAAGCTAAAGTCATAACCTGATCGTTCCAGACAGTCGGATTCATATTGTACCTAAGTCTCAATAAACTTCATAATTTCTAGATTGTCTTTGCTTGATGAACTGGGTATCATAATTCTGCTTTGTTTGTATCTTGAATTAATTTTTGTGCCCAAGCAGGGAGTGAAACAACAAAAAATTATATTAATAATTTCTGTGATTATCTATTTCTTTCTGGATTCCTTCTGGGTTCCCCTCTATCGCCATTCCGAGGGAAAGTTTCAAATATAGAAATTCCTCAGTTCAATTTTGAGGATAAGTCAATCGAAAATATATTCTTTCTCAAAAGGACACAGAAATTTTTTCACCTTTACGGGTTGGCAAAAACAGACCATTAACATATTTCTTAAATTCATTGAACAATGCAATTTTTTGTTGACAAGAAACCTCAAAACTTATTAAAAAGATCAAAGACTTTTAAAGCATTAATGTATGTATATATATATATATATATATATATATATATATATATATATATATATATATATATATATATATATATATATACAGAGGCGCAGACTCATAAAAAATATTGGGGGAAATTTACCAGTTTGAAAGTAGTTTTTTTTAAGTATTTCAGAGTCATATGATCAACATTAGAACCCCGAAAACTCGACTTTCGATAACTCGACACTCCGGAAAACTCGACAAGCCTGACACATTTTTTGGCTTTAAAAAACGAAATTCAATTTAGAGTATTAATTATGCTTTTAGACTATCACAGAACAGTGAATATATAGCTCTGAAAAGACTGCAATTATATTTTAATAAATCCTAAACTACCATTAAAAGAATAAAACATTAAATATTGCTGTTGCGCAGTAAAAGCGCATTGATTAATAAGTGAAATAGCTAATTTAAGCATACTTTGAATAAGTCTCAGGGTTCATTAGATAAAAACAATATTTCAAAGTTAATGCTTCAAAAATATTATTATTATTATAAAATATGAATAAAAAAATATGTGAGTATTTGAAAATAAATAATACAGTACTCTAGTAATATAGAAATACAGTACTAAACTAGTACTAATATTTCGAAACTGAAAATTTAACATTCTGTATGTATTTAATTCTCCGTTTCATAAAGAGTTTTCATATTGCTCTAAGTTAGTAAATGATTAAAATGAAAAATGCCAACATAATTTTGTGATTTTACAAAGCATGATATAACTAATAATTATTGGGGGGGCTGAGCCCCCCCAACTAAATTTACGAGTCAGGCCCTTAGAAGTCGGCGCTACTGACTATATATAACTGCATTTTTTCATTAAAACATATGTTATATATCATATAAAGATAAATTTTGCGAAGGGGGTTCAGGAGTAGCACTCTTTGGATTTCCAGCATATAATTTGAAATCTGTGTTTTTAGACAGAGTGATCTGCATGCAACTGGGAGGCAACAGAAGATAATTCACATGGCCGATGGTGTGAATACTAAAATTATAACGCTGAAGTACCTATCATAAAGTTCATAAGATAATGTCCAATGTGTCGGCACATGACATCAATTCAAGTTTACTTCAACATATACTATATTCAAGTGAATACAATATCCAAAAACTTTCACAGTTAAAATAGAGTTCAGTTATCAAAATATTTCCTCTTTATTCATTTCACGAACACAAATAAACATTAAATTTCACTATATTCACCATTAATCAGTTTTATAACGACAGAAACATTAGTCTGTTATCCTGAGTGACTTCCTTTCTGACCTCATTATAAAGGAAGATGCCAAGGCGTGATATACATATAAGATGAGAAAATGATGGTACTTAAATATAGAATGACAATTCCGAAGTATGTTGCTTGGCGTAAACAAGAGCCCCTCGAAATATTTGCATGTCGTTAGAGATGGGCTCGGTGCTAACCTCATTTGAATAAACACCTCCTTCGAGATAGGACATCTCAATTCCATTGAATACCTGCTGGAAGCCAACGGATTGTAGTGTACCATGAGCGACGTGTCGTGTAGAGATAAACAAGTCGATATCGTCTAAGAATTCAATAAGGTTCCATGAATATTTTTTGTTTACTTAGGGAGTACTTTGTATATCGTTGAGGCCAAAACATTTTTGAATCACCTTAAAGCTTTTGAAAAAACTGTTCTGACTTTTAAGACATCACCAGTACTTTATACCCTATAAGTTGATTTGGAAAGCAAATAAATGATTAGATTAAATTCACATTTTGAAATGTTCTACGCGAATCAATGATCAGATCAAATTCACAGTTTGAAATGTTCTAAATACTTTTTACTATTGGTGTATGTATCTTAACTTCAGGAAAACTTGAGCAACTGAGAGAGTGTACCATGAAAGTTAGTATGAGAAATTATATTTGAATATAATCAGACCAATTAATTAAGGATTTCATATGTCCCAGAAGAAATATAGTATTGGAAACAATCTACTAAGAATAGAGTAATTTTTTTCTAATTATCGTATCCAAAAAACCAATACATATGCTTCTATAATAATCGAAAAATATACAGGAGTTTATCAAATGAAGATAAGATGGAATATAAATCAATGTTGTCATTAATTTTTTTTGACTATATAACTAGAATGGTTTCAAACAGTAGTCAGGTGAATTTTTCATTATCAAGCCTTGTCTCACTTCACGATAAAATAGTCAAATATTTCAAAAACAATGAGTACGAGTGTAAATGTCCTAGTTTAGCCTAGGAATTCAATGGACCTTAATCCAATTGAGAATTTAACCATTGAAAGGTGAAAATCATAGAAGTTGAAGTTTATTTATAGTATAGAGAGTCGAAGATCGGGAAAATCTATAAAACTTCAATAATTCATGAAAGAATTGATATTAGGAACATAAATCAGTGATGGAGCAAAATTTGACAAAACAATTAGAAAAGATTTTGGCATTCGACAGGTTACTTCCTTTTTATCAGTAGGACATATTTCTCAATTTTCGAATAAAATGGGCAAAGAAGACTACTGTGTTTTTCGAAAACGTAAAATTACAGAAACATTGGTGCAGGAATTTATTGCAAAAATAAGTAATAATGGATGACAGAGAAGAAAAATACCATGAAATGAATAGAAATTTAAAAAAATTCAACAAATTCTTATGTCATGAATTCATCATTCTCAAATATTTTTTCTGTTACTCCCAGATTTTTATAATATTTAGTATTACTTTTTCATTATGATATTTCAAATATCTCCATCAAATTGAGAAAATCATCCTAAACTGGATAAAAAAATAACTTCACAAGTCAAAAAATTTGAAAATTGTTTTTAACAATTTGCGTATAGCAAAAACATTGACGAAATAATAAATATTACGAACATAAATCAGTGATGGACGAAATTGGAAAAGATTTAATCCGTCTCCTTATCAATCAGTCCAATATCTCAGATCTCGAATGAAATGGTTGAAGAAAACAATTGTTTCATTTCTTAAATGGACTGAAGATATAATAATAAAGTTTAAACTTTAAAATGAAACACACTTGGCTTAAGTTTCACTATTAGATACTGTATTTAGCAGTAAAGGATAGTCGACATGTTTCGAGTTATGAACTCATCATCAAGACTGACTACAGGAAAGTATTACAAATACAGACAAAAGCAAAGGTGATACCTGAAAATCAATTTGTTCGTTTACAAGGGGTAATTCACTATTATTGGCGGAACTTATTTCAAGAATTTCAAGAAGGTCAAGGCGCTTTCCTTTGTTGCCTGAATGCAACAATTGGGTTTTGTTTAAATCCAGGAAATGATTAGATTTTATACAATGTTCGAAGAAGCCAGTGGTCGGAGAAGCCAGTGGTATTTTTTTTTGTAAAATTGACTCTTTATGTTCTTCAACACGAACGTTTATATACCTTCCTGTTTGTCCAATATAGAAAGCAGGACATTCGTCGCAAAATATTTTGTAAACACCACTATTTTCTACGATGTCAGATTTGTCTTTATTGTTTACCAAGAATGACTTCAAGTTTCTTTTATTTGTACAAAATGTTTGTTGAAGATATAATAAACGATAAAGAAGAACATATTTTTGGATAACTGTAAATTACATAATTTCGCATGATACTGAAATTACGTATTTATCAGCATTTGATATACTTTTTTATGCTCTATGCACACTCAGTCTTTGTTGAGGTTTCAGAGAAGTAGAAATTTTTTTTCCCGCAAACCTCAAAAAAATGACGACTTTTTTAACCTCAGTTCTCAATGTTGAAGTTTTTTTTTTTTTTAACTCGAGGGACCTACAGTTTAACGCCGGTCCCGAACGGCCAATGGGCTTGTAAACTATGTACATTACCCAACAATTTTTAACTATATATAACCACTAAATTCCGGACATACACAACACCCAAGAGCGAGGTGGGACTCGAACCCACAATCCTCGGTTTACAAACGGTATAAGGCGGTTCACCTTACCGCTGGTCTACCGAGGCCTCGAATATTGAAGTTTGATTTCACAGACGTGGTTTTACAGTTTTTACTCTTTTGTCCGGCTGTGAGCGAACAAAAAAGTGAACTTCTTTGTACGCTCATGGCAATTTCAAGAACGTCGGGCGGCGAACAGTTGTATTTCTTAATACTCGGATACTTAGCAAAAATGCACAGTCCTATAATGCGTAGATAAGTGACTTTAAATGTTTCTGACAATTATTTTGTTGAATTGTCATATTTGTGTTGCCTTGACATCAACAAAACCAGTGAGCAAAGCAATCTAGTTTTACGTTTCTTTACATCTAATTCTTTTTAAAAATATTATCTTTATCCTATCGTTTGAACACCGTTTGCTGAAAATATCGTTTGTTTTATTCGGATAAAAGCACTTTTTGTGGCTCGCCTAAAATTGTCGGCTGAACGCAGTGAGGCCGACAATTTTAGTCGACAAACATTTAGTCTCGCCACAAAAAGTATCACTTTTACTCCTAATAATACAATATAGGTACTATTTTCTTCGTTCACAAAATAAGACACCGAATCAATCGCAACTTCTATCATCAGTCATACGAGTTTCTGCGAAACAGCTCAAGTGGGAAATGGTAATACATGAAATCAAGTCAACGGACAGGTAACAAGCACTCGCGTTGTTTCCAACTGTCGTTTACAATTTTACTGCTCTTAAACACCACCTACACGACCAGTTTTGCACTTTAATGGCGCCTTATTAGAATAATCGAATTGCTTTCATGTAGAGGGCATTTCGACATTCATTTTTTATTCCGAAGGCATTAATGATACTTTTTTTAAATTGCTCGTACCCGAGGATTTTATATCCTACAATTTGCATTCATATTTTCGTGGTTTAAAACTGTGACATGAATAGAATTCGTAATTGTCGACCTGGAATGCTTTGCTCGAATGCACGTTATTTTGAAAAGGTTCGTCGGATGATGAAATCTCACTCAACAGGGATGTGATATATACTAGGAAACATATTGCTTTTGAATAGAAGTCATTTCAGTGATATCTAACTGAATTTGTTGTAGGAATATGATAATTGCTAAGCGGTCTGAAAGTCTGGACTGAAAAAGTGTTAAAATAAGGGGTTAAACTTTAATTAATCTCTATTTCCTCGGTTTAAGTACCTATTCAAATGAATACTTTGTTTAAAGTACAAACTTCGAAATAAAACACAATTGGCTTTTGTTTCACTATATAAAAATATTTAACTACTCCAGTGAGTTAAGAAGCTCTTACCGCACATATTTTGAGTGAGTTAAGAGCTTCTTAACTCACGCATTTTTATTACCGCACTCTTTCTTTAGATGACTACCAAAATAAAATTAAAAGTTTGTAAAACATTTATTTTGCAATACCTGCTAAATACAAGTTTAATAAAAATAATGCCTCTTCTTCAATATCAGAAGGAATTCTTTCCGAATCGCTCATTTTAGGCCGGCCGCACATTTACTACAATCGGATCCGATTGTCTGAAACTATTTCAAATCGGACCACAAGCGCACACTGCCGACAAAATACGTCCGATTTTATTTGAATGTCACAAGCAGGGATATTTTTCGACCGTGGTAATCAAATTTTCAGTATCGCACATGGTTTGACAATTCCTTTTTCTATACTCCCTGTCAAAAACTGACAGAAATAATCGTATGTTTGCGGTAGACTATGCAAAAACAAGGCACGGCTTGCCTTCCTGTAGTCGGATCAGACTCTTTATCGGTCCGATTGCTAGGACGCACTGCTCGTGCATCCGAGTCGGACGTCCGATCCGATATCGGATCGTAGGTGTGCGATATGATCGTATAAAAGTATAGAAATTTGAGCGTCAGATGCCATGATCCGACAATCGTTTCAGACAATCGGAACCGATTGTAGGAAATGTGACTTTAAAGTGACATCGATATTATTTAATATCAAATTGACATGGCCATGCATAGTGTTTCAGGTACTTATTTGAACAAAGGTATTAAGGTAAAATTAATTATAATAAAAATGAATCGTATAAAAATAAGTATCCCGGTTATAAGTAGATAACATATTGTACAATACACGCGAGTTAACCCCATTAAGATACTTGTGTGGTTACACAACGAGTGCGTAGCACTCGTTGTGTCGTCGACGTAGCAACTTTCACACGCGTATCTTAATGATGCTGCTAACTCACTTGTATCGTAAATAACTATTAGATACTGTATTTTGCAGTAACGAATAGTCCACATGTTTCGAGTTATCAAGACTGACTACAGGAGAGTATTACATCTTATTTTATAAAATAGACAGAAGCAAAGGTAATACGCGACGTTCAGACCGCTTAGCAATTATCATATTCCTACAACAAATTCAGTTAGATATCACTGAAATGACTTCTATTTAAATGAAAGCAATAGAATAAAGGTGAAACTTTAAAATAAAACACGCTTGGCTTAAGTTTCACTATGTTAAAATATTTAGATACTGTATTTAGCAGTAAAGGATAGTCGACATGTTTCGAGTTATGAACTCATTATCAAGACTGACTACACGAGAGTATTACATCTTATTTTATAAAACAGACAAACGCAAAGGTAATACGCGAAAATCAAGTTGTTCGTTTACAAGGGGTAATTTACTATTATGGGCGGAACTTATTTCAGAATTTCAAGAAGGTCAAGGCGCTTTCCTTTGTTGCCTGAATGCAACAATTGGGTTTTACTGAAATCCTTGAAATGATTAGATTTTATACAATATTCGGAGAAGCCATCAGTGGTATTTTTATTTTGTAAAATTGACTTTTTATGCTCTTTAACACCAATGTTTATATTCGTTCCTGTTTGTCCAATATAGAAAGCAGGACATTCGTCGTAAAATATTTTATAAACACCACTGTTTTCTCCGATGTTAGATTTTTCTTTATTAATGACCAGGAATGACTTCAATTTTTTTTTATTTGTACAAATTGTTCCAACGTTATTTTTCGATAGTCTGTTACAAATTTTACTTCTCAAATTCCTGCTCATAATTTATTGGGAAGTAAGAGAATTCAAATTCCTAGCAGTCTGAACGTCTAAGATTGCTAGGAATTTGAATTCTCTTACTTTCAACATTTATAAAAAACCAACTTTCACAGATACTTCAATTCACAGCGACAGTAACCAACACATTAAAATAAAACTCGGTGCTTTTCATTCGTTCATATATAGGTTGCTCACTATTCCATTATCGGAAACAAATTTTCAAACCGAAGTTAATACATTTAAATTATTAGCTAACAATAACGGTTACAATGATAGTCTTATCGTTAAGCTCATTGGGATGAAACGAACAAAGTATCTGTTGCATTCGATATACCCCACGCAAACTATTGATGAAGAACAAAAATACTTCCCAATAAATTATGTGCCGAATTTGAGTAGCAAAATTTGTGATAGAGTATCGAAAAATAACGTTGAAACAATTTGCTCAAATAAAAGAAACTTGAAGTCATTCTTGGTCAATAATAAAGAAAAATCTGAAATCGGAGAAAACAATGGTGTTTACAAAATATTTTGCGACGAATGTCCTGCTTTCTTTATTGGACAAACAGGAAGGAATATAAACATTCGTGTTGAAGAACATAAAAAGTAAATTTTACAAAATAAAAATACCACTGGCCTCTCCGAACATTATATAAAATTTAATCATTTCCTGTATTTCAACAAAATCCTATTGTTGCATTCAGGTAACAAAGGAAAGCTCCTTGACTTTCTTGAAATTCTCGAAATAAGTTCCGCCTATAATAGTAAATTGCCCCTTGTAAACGAACAAATTGATTTTCAGGTATCACCTTTGCGTTTGTCTGTTTTATAAAATAAGATGTAATACTCTCGTGTAGTCAGTCTTGATAATGAGTTCATAACTCGAAACATGTCGACTATCCTTTACTGCTAAATACAGTATCTAAATATTTTAACATAGTGAAACTTAAGCCAAGCGTGTTTTATTTTAAAGTTTCACCTTTATTCTATTGCTTTCATTTAAATAGAAGTCATTTCAGTGATATCTAACTGAATTTGTTGTAGGAATATGATAATTGCTAAGCGGTCTGAACGTCTGGACTGAAAAAGTGTTAAAATAAGGGGTTGAACTTTAATCAATCTCTCTTTCCTCGGTTTAAGTACCTATTCAAATGAATACTTTGTTTTATAGTTTCAATATTTCTCGTAGAGAGAAATCTTGCGAGTATGTGTGTGTGTTTGAAATTTTTGTGAAGGGACATTTGGTAGGTACACGAAAATAAGCTTTGTAACAGTCGTCACCAATAATAGTATATTGTACAACGAGCATGAAATGACTTGCATTTCCTACGAGTATGACGTTTGCAGCACGAGCCGCAGGTGAGTGCTGTAAATCATACGAGTAGGAAATGGTCATTCCATGCGAGTTTTACACTATACTTTTTCTACGAATGTTACTGTTACATAAAATGGGATAAGTAATATTTTTCCTTTTAAGATTTTAAAAAATGTCAATCTGACGTTCCACAAGAACACTTTGTAAAAATACCCGTGCACAATGTGAACTTTTTAGTTAACTCACCATGGTGATAGAAGGAGAATGAAAATGGTTATAAAATAATGCACTATGTTCCGCAACTACTTTCGAACATAGAATGATGGCTTTTGCTGACATTTATAGAAAAAAAATATTGCAATATCAAAATGAACTCATGCAGTTTTTTGACAACACGCTGTCATGCAAAGTTATCGATAATTTTGATGCACTTGTGCAATTACTTAGGAGAATTTTCAATATTCGAATAATTGTTGATGTTTAGTTATATAATACGCAGTTTAAAGATGAAGGAAACGTTCTCAATTCAATGTTTTGAATTATAGTCTGTGAGTTTCCACGGAATAACAAGACGGAGTATATATAACCTACGCGAAGACCGTCGAAAAACTCTTATACTCATCCCAAGAGCAAAACCTACATCGCCCTCTTGTGAGAAAATTGCACTATATACTCCACCCTCATCTCCGAAAACTTCCTCTACCACTGGCTCGTGTGGTCTTCATAATTATTTCCGTAATTGAGGAAAGAAGTTCTTCACGCCTTCCCGGAATGCGTTTAGCCTTCATCTAACCCCGAAAGGATCCTTGCCACTCAAAAGCACCCCTTGACCGTACTTACCCCTAGCGCGATATTGGTATGAGTCATTTTATTGGTTTTCGCACCAGTCGTTTCCCTTTGAACGCATCTAAATTAATAGGCTGTAACTAGGATAGTTTGTACTAACGGACTAAAGTTGTGCCTGGAAAATTGGACGTGGAATGCAGATCCTCACAGGGTCGGCCTAGCCCACCATGTATATATAATTCATTAGTGGCAATATATCTAAAGAATGGAATGAAATCAAAGCGATTTATTTACGCATTTAACAGCAAGAACCGAAAAAGTTCCGTGAAATACGAATATAAGAGCAATTATTTTCGCAAATATTAAACAATGATCCTCTTATGGCAAGCAGGGCCGGATTAACCCTGTCCGGGATCCAGATCTTTTCAAGTTGATAAAGGGATGTGAGTAACTTCCAAATGATCGACTCCAGGTATCTTGTTACTTCAAAGTCTTATGTGAAATTGCAACAACATGGTTACTTTGACTTGTTGCTGCAGCATCCTCTTATCTGACTCGTTAGCTTTATTGAAATGGTCTTAATGAATAGGTTATAGATAAATGTTGAATGATGATCCAGGTTGCATGATGGGTTAGGAAAGATAAATGAGACGGGACGCGGTTATTTTCAATTTGATCTTGTTAAACACAAAAAAATACAATAAACTAAAGAAAACATTTTTGTGAATTTCAATTTGGAAAAAGTCAACTTCCAAGATATTTATTGTTTTTGTACAGTACAGTAAGTTTAAATATCAACTCTTCTAACTTTTTAAGAATCAAAATCGTTTAAAACATCTTGGAAGTTGACCCTTTTCAATACATTATTCTCAATGGCCATTATCGACAATTAATTCAAAAAATTTTTGAACGAAGACAGTTTATTAGTTCTTCTACTCGGTACTAGATGGACCTGTATATATGAAGTATTTCATCAATCGACAACATGCGTTGAAAGGAAGAAATAATATTGTTGAGGAATTTCATACAAATTTTCGAATAAAATTTTCATTCGATGAAATTTTTTTTTTCTTGTAGCGTGCACGGGCCCTTATAGTTAATCCGGCCCTGATTTCAAGTATTCAATATTAAAACAATGTTTAATAAAAACAATCTACACGTTCATTATAAAAAATACGCATGACGAACGTTTCGGTGAAACTTCACCTTCTTCAGAAGCTAAATGCAGAATGAATATATTTCTCCGATATATCGAATACAAGGAATAAATGAGAATGAATATCTGCATTTTGAGACCTGGCTGACAAAACACTTTTTGTACCATGTAGACGACACCTGTTTGATGGGTTATTTTCAAGATTTGTCAGAGTCATATCCTCCAAATTTCCTTTGCATAAAGTTCCTAATGTTACGTAAAGAACTAATGTTTCATAAGAAGACAAGAAGCAATGAGAAGTTGATTATCCTGCAACAGTTCCTAAAACAAATTGGGAAAAATTATCCGTATAGCTTTTTATGATGGCACAAGCTCATTTACAGCTTAAGTAGCTTTCAATAATATATCTTCAGGGAGATTGGTATTTCCTTCTACTTCGGATATTTTTATGTGTGAATCGTATCAAAATTATTTTTTTCTTCAAACGTCATATAAGTGATAACTTTTGTGACGTTCCTCAATGACATTAAGTGTGATTTATATGACTAGGAGTATAAGTACTTATACTCCTAAGCGTATAAACACATTATAGTACTATGAATTTATTCACAATGGTATTTATTATTTATTCGTAATATTTATAGTAAAAGTACAATTATGAAGATTTGCATCATTTAAGAATCCTCCACTTCTTGCAATATCAGTACTATTCATAACAACTTTTCCAGAGTGAACGGCATTTACAAATCCATTACTTGTATCGGGTTCATTAAATGAAGATTGTTCGAGATTTTCCGCGGAGCTAGGTTGAAGAATTCTCTTAGCAATTTTGGTTTTACTTTGCACAGAGTCTTCGATGTACCCTTCGGCAACTGCATCAGATTTCCAACCCCCATGCCTTTTCAGCGTAGTGATATCCACCCCACTATCAACAAGCATTGTTGCGAAAGTTCTTCTTAAGCAATGCCCTGTATATTCTTTCCAATTTGGAATCTTCAGATACAATGCCACGTCTTTTGCTATACTACCAATTTTATGGATACCCATAACAGCTTTATAACATTTCCCATTTTGATATTTCAAAAAAAAAAACGTCGTTCCCTAAAATCGGCAGGGCGCAAATTAACGTACTTTCTATATTTGCTCAGATATTCATCACCCAGGACGTTGAAGGTTCTACTCTTATTAGTTTTAGTGTTGGGAATGTTTATTAGCAGCAAAGAACCCATATCTTCAAGATCATCAACTGTCATATTCACTAGTTCATCGCAACGACATGCCCCAGATATTCCAAATATCAAAACTACCTAAAAAATTAAGTGTTGGTTAGCACAATGTGAAACGAACAAAATGTAATTTTATTACCTTCATCGCCAAATACTTTTCATCTGGGGCTTCAGACAAAAATTTGCTGAACTGTTCCCTTGACAAGACTCTCGATTTCTTTGGCTTATAACCTTCTCCTTGCTTTTTTAAAAATGTTTGCAAATTGTTGTATTTTTCAATGTTCACATTATGCTTCAAATTCAACACAGACCTTATCATTGAATAATGAGCCCACAAACTAGAACCCTTCATATTCAGTGCCATTTCGGTAAAATATGCCAACAAAACGTTCTCAGAGTATTGCACTACTTTTTTTCCATTGCACCATTTGTGGAACTTAACAAACGCAGCTTCATATACTGCAGCAGATTTTGTCGGCAGCAAGTTTTGTATAGCTATTCTAGCTGCCTCTACCACCTCGGGAGGATCATTACACATTTCTAAACTCATTTTCTTCACCGAATTTGAAATATTTGTTTTAATGGATGTCAAACAAGTACGTATCCATGACAACGATACGAAAAAGGCAATATACAGTGAAATAAGTTAAAGATTCAATCTTGTTATCTTTATTAAAAAATTCGTTTCCTTTTATTGTTTTATTTCGAATGAAATTATGCACGTTTGAAGAAAAAATAGTATATGATATTCGGAGAATAAGATACTTTATATGTGCTTCGCATGGATTGTCTGACGAACGTAGTGAGTCAGACAAACTTTCCACGCTCAGCACATAAAGTATAACTTATTCTCCTAATATCATAATATACTATTATATGCTGTATATGTTTCAAAATAAATTTCCTAGGCCTTAGGGTGTTATTTTTCTAAAATTACGCCCTGGGGTAATATTAATTGCCCATTCAACTGACTTTGACATAATTTCATTATTTGTCAAATAATATACCAGTCGATCATTGAAAAATTTGAACTAGAAGTCCTGTTGACATTTCGAAAGTGTGCTAAATTAAGCTCGTGCCGGTCCTGTCATCTCAACAACGAGAAATTTCATTCCGGTAGCTTTTCTCCCACCCATTAATGTATGTACCAGCTCTTGTTATTAGCTTTATTATTTGGGGGAGTTCAACAACAACAACAAAGGCAGCATTTCCCATCCTACGAGAACATAGAACATTGCGGTTAGCCGAAAATTTACATTTGTGATTTTACCTAAGATTAGATAGCCCTTGAGGAACATCTGTTCGCAAACTGGCGAAGTGTCGGAGATCGGGGAACGGGGTCGAAGTTTCGGAATTGCTAATTAGCCTATTGCTTTTCAGCTGCCTGCACTTGTTGATTGATCGTCTGCAGGTGAGTTACCCGGCCATGAAATGGACATGTCGGAAAATACACCAAACAACGTAAATACTTCCCTGATATTCCGTTGAGTGTGACGGTGCCTTAATGAGCTGTTCAGGTAATGAAGAATGAAACGAGAAAACGAAAATTATAAATTTCTGAAAGTATATTGTCCACCGGAAACAATTATTCATGAAGAGATCTATTTATTCAAAAATTACTTGAATTCTATATTTTTTTTCTTCGTCAAAAACGGCGGCAAAAGCATATTAGGAAATTTTTGTTTTCGAATTTGACACCACTGAATTTGTAGTCGCTATAAATAAAAACCATCAAAATTTCATACAAAAATATTAGACAAGATTCAAACCAACAATCTTTCTTTGAAAATAAAACGGATTCAACGTTTTCAAATAATTGCCGCGAAAACCACCACCCGTTTCCACAAATAGGTAACTTACAAATTATGCACAAATTACCGAAAGGAACCAAACTAAGATACTTAGAATCATTGGAAATTTTTAAACTAAGTCATAGTATAAAATAGTATATTGTTTTATCCGGAGTAAAAGTGATACTTTACACAAAAAGTGCTCTTCTCCGAATAAAATATGCGATTTTTTCCGCAAACGGTGTTCAAACGATAGAATTAAGATGATATTTTTAAAAAGGATTAGATGTGAAGAAACGTAAAACTAGATTGCTTTGCTTATTGGTTTTGTAGATGTCAAGGCAACACAAATTTGACAATTCAACAAAATAATTGTCAGAAACATTTAAAGTCACTTATCTACGCATTATAGGACTGTGCGTTTTTGGTAAGTACCCGATTATTAAGAAACAATTAGTTATAGTAAAATATATACGATTTTTTTTACACATTACATTATGTCGGATTCAAAACCCAACTGTACGCCGCCCGACATTCTTGACATTGCCGTGAGCGTACAAAATTTGTACTTTTTTGTACGCTCACATCCGGACAAAAAAGTAAAAACAAAATGCAATCTGTGAAATCAAACTTCAACATTGAGAACTGAGGTTGAAAAAGTCGTCATTTTTTGACGTTTGCGGAAAAAATATCTTGCTGAACGACAGATTGACTTGATACATTCTCTATATTTAGTGTATTCAAACAATAATGATTTTTCTAAGAACGTTTCATTGTACCAATTAATGCCATTAAATTATTGTTAAAAATACTGAAATACGATACGAGATAGCTGTGTATGAGAAATCCAATATATACTCTGAATCTTGACATATTATGTTGCAAATTATTGGACAATGATTTGGAGCTGAATATTCAGTTATAATATCACAAGAGCATCGAAAATAATCGATTATACTTCCGAGTGACGAGACGTATTTTGTGAAACACCACGAGGGCGCAGCTCGAGTGGTGTTTTCAGAAAATACGTCGAGTGACCAGGTCAGTATAACGATTATTTTCGATTGCTCGAGTGGTATTCTTTACGATTATATAACGAATAAAAAATATTAATTTTTTTGACAAACGTCAAAACATCGTCAATATCAAAACATTCACATTTTGACACGAGGCGATACACCAAAACGATTATATCACGTCGTCAAGGGTATATTCACTTATTAATACGCAGTAGTTATGCAAAATTCACGGATTCTATTGGCTTATTCAAACATGAGTTATATAATCACGAAAATACTATGTTAGTTTACTTTGTGATAGTCTAGATCCATAAAGCAAGCACTATCAAGTTCGATGTAAAAAAAATCACTACTGCGAATTGATTTTTATAACGTCGAGAACCGTGGACACTAATTTTCCACAAAGGTCATAATGACTTTTCACAAAGTCTTGATATTTACATATGACCTGATAGAGATTGTGGATTGAGTGATGAAGAACCATATAAAAAAAGTGCGTGCGTACAAAGAACACATGTCGGAAGAAGGTAAACTTCTTTGGCAAACTAATTTTTAAATCTCGTTTATATTTATATTAATCTAAAGCTTTAGATTTACGAGACTTAGAGGAAGGGAAAAAGGAAGATATGTTAGGAATGTAATCAATTCAATTTTAATTTAAATAATAAAGTGTCCAAAATTAATACAAATTGATTGTTAAATTACTGATGAAAATTTCGTCGTTTGATCGTAGAGTAAGAGAAGAACTTGAGACACACGACAGCGGTCACTTTCTTAAGCGCACAGTAACATGATCTCCCTTTCTCTCTCGCTCTCTCTCACTAGCTCTCTCGCTTCATGGCTTTGCGCTCCATGCTACGTTCGCTCTTTCTCACTCACTCAATAGGCCTCCCTCTTCTTGGACACACATCTGTTTCATCCCACATCCATTTCATCCGTAAGAATTTTACCCTCATGCGTGCAAAAAAGTTTCACTTCAAAAAAAGAGATTGTCCGCAACACTAATCTCTATTTTGATAAATACTTGAAAAATATACATTCGAAAACTGTCGATAATTAGATTCAATAACTTCATTGCTCGATGAATTTTTATTTTTCCACAGAAGTTATTCAAAAAAAAAAAAAACTCAATGCAGAAAAAACATAACATCATTGTCCCGTAATGTATCATCAACCAACGAGTGTAGAATATCTACACTTATTTATAATGCTTAAAGCTACTGAACGAAAAATTGCGTTTCTTGCATCTGCGCGTATATTAATTACATATTTATATTTAATTAATAAACTTTACTTTGCAATTTTCGTTTATGAATATTTTTTCAAAATATTTTACTTATTAATAGTTATTGTGTTCTCATCCATCGTAAATACTAAGAAAAGACTTATTGGGACTTTTGGATACTTTATTCTATTGACTCTTTTCAACAATGCCGACGTTTCGAAACAGTTTGTTTCTTTTTCTAGGCTAGTTGTGGCAGTCAATATCGTACGTAAATATAACAATTCTATTCATATATAAATTCGAGAGATCATTAATTATTACGGGATTGATATGTATGTTACCGGTATGTCATTATAAATTTTTTTTTATAATAATAATAATAATACTAATAAAAATAATTTTATTGCACAAACAAAACAACTCTATCTGTATTTGTACAAAAGGTTTAAAGTTCAGTGTTCACTGTTCTACCACTTCAACCTAATTAAAGAGACTTAAAATGACAGTAACATCCTCAATAAATGCAAAGCACACAGACCATGCAGGGCCACATCCCTCTCACAAAGTCTGCAACTGCAGCATACACCTCTTAAATTTAGTCCGGAAACACGCAACAGAATAACATGCCAGAAAAATATCATGAAGCTTGTTAAATATATATGTGGCCATATAGACAAAACTCTTCTCAAACTTGGCAGTCTTGTGGGCAGGTACAGTGAGAAGCTCTTTAGAGCGAATATTTACATTATAACAAGAGTTCCTCCTTTCCAATAGATCATAGAGGTAAGAAGGTTCTTTATTTTTAATTACTTTAAAAACCAAAACAGCATATTGGCACAAAAACATTTTGTCACACTTAAGTATTTCTCTAGATATGAAGTGCAGAGTTATATGTTCAGTATAGCCAATATTAAAGGAATATCTGAGGCAGGAGTTCTGCAACTTCTGCACCCTACCCTGCATAGTCTTTGTGCTCTAGGGAAATATAGTGGGCTACAATAATTGAACAAACTCATAATCAGACTACATGTTAATCTCCACTTTATAGGACTACTAATTCTTAAAGCTATAAAGGTATTTAAGAGTAGCATATCCCTTGCTAAGTGTCTTTATGATGTGTTCACGGAAGCTGAGTCCCGAATCAAACACCACACCCAAATTCCTAACAGTATCACTGAACTAAATCACTGATCCATCAAGCACCACATCACTGGTCATAGAAGCAATTGCCTTTCTTCTAGAGGTAATGAGATAATGACATACAGGTACCATACATATCAATCCCTTAATAATTAATGATCTCTCGAATTTATATATGAATAGAATTGTTATATTTACGTACGATATTGACTGCCACAACTAGCCTAGAAAAAGAAACAAACTGTTTCGAAACGTCGGCATTGTTGAAAAGATTCAATAGAATAAAGTATCCAAAAGTCCCAATAAGTCTTTTCTTACTTATTAATGTAATAATGTGTTAATTAATGAATCATTGCATATCGTCCTTAAAGTAACATTTTCTTCAATTTCCAATTATAGAACAGATACATAATGAACGGTTCTATTTCGTGTAATTTCCACTAAAAGGGGAACTTCGTTCACAAATCGGCGCCTCTGACGTTTAACGACGTCGCAAGAGACAGGCTGGTCAGTTGGTCGTTAAATTCAAGACGGTTAACGGGACATTCCTTCAGGTCTTGTACGCGCGATGCCTGCTGATTGGATCCTAACGAAATTAGTGTTCCGACTCTATTTAATTATGTATTGTGGTTGCGCTACCAACCCGAAATGCGAATACGGGGTGTATCATGTGAAAACTGGAATTTCCTCAACTGAGATTGAGCTCCAAAAAATATCAGTATTGTGATTCTATTTGTTGGAATGAAAACTAATTGAAATCGTAGTCAAATATTGATGTTATCTGATTGATTTTAATTTTCTTTCTGTTTCAATAAAATTGTCGGCGGCTCGTGAGGTTTTGGTTTAAGGAGGCTACAAGAGGTGTTAAAAAATACAGCATAGGCGAAAATTTTTAGGATTTCAAGGTCAACCGCCTTATAATTTAAAGAAAATCAAAGTAAAACAAGCACCCATAGCTATTAATTTGTTTGGAAAAAAATTTTTTTCACTTTCGAGTGTCTACCTTGAGACCTACTCCTATTTACAATATTCACAAAAACTCTTCTCAGCCAATTAATCAATTCATCTATTCATCAAATTTTTTTTTCTTTCACAAAATAGGTACCTACTTACCTACTTAACGAATTTGTTACTTATTCGAGGAATTAATCAATTGTTGCCCAGCAGGGGAGGTGAGAGTTTTTTCTTGCCAAAAATAAAATAGGACCCTCCCAAAAATAGATTGAAATGAAATTCTTGTCATAAAAGTAAAACAAAATAAAAATAAAATAACAACAAAATAAAATAATAAAATATACATTTAGACCTAAAAAAAAAATTTAAATAAATTCTTTGGCATAGACATCTATTTTTTATAATTCCTGCATAGATGCCAATGGCAAGGCAGAAGCCTTGAATAAAAAATAATGTTTACATAAAATCAAACAAATAATAAATTATAATAGACAACAAACTAATATTTTTCAAATGATCCTGGCTCATTGAATTTCGTAAATAAGTTTTAATTCTCTTAAAAGTGGAAAGCGGGCGCTCTACGGAAGCCGATGTCACCGGGATAGAAACAATTAGACATAAGAGTTTATAAACTTGGGGTAAATCTTGATTCAAATCATTATCAAAAAGGTATTTAATAGTCCTCACATGATTTTCATTTTGCCCCAAAATTTCATTGTCACTATAAACAACACACAGTTCACTTTTTTATGGCCACCTTATCAAAAAAAGTGTATTTTTGACATAAATTTTCCAAAAGGTTATCTGGAAAATTAGCCGCGAATCCGGTAAACAAATTTTTATTGAGTAAGTCGAAGAAATGCCGTTCTTTCAAATCAGAGAACCTTATTTCTATTTGACCCCTAATAGTATCCAAAATTTCATAAAATATTTGCTTATAGTGAAGCTCCATATCTGCGTAACTGAATTTCTTTCGTTTTGGGCTAAATTGAGTCGTATCATCAGTAGTTTGAAATACAGAAAATAGTTTTTTAAAATAAACTTCTGCACGAAATTCTGAAGTTTTTTCCAAAAGAAACTTGAGCCGATTTCGTGAGTAAATTACATCTGAAAACTTGTGCTGTAAGATTTGGAAAACTATTTCTGTTTGTACAAAAATTAATTTAAAGATGTTTAAAAAATATATAAATTCCTTATCTTGAAAGTTATCACTTCTGTCGTGCGCCCCGACATGCAGATGTTTCGTTTTCGCAAATTGTGGTCCTTCTATATTATCCGAAGTAGGGATGAAACGATACCATTGAGGTATCGATACTTTTACTCGATACTGTATCTGTCGTCAAGTATCGATACTTACTCAGTATCGATTGAAAAGTATCGATACTTACTCGTATCGAATCATTTTGGGAAAATTTAAAGTAAAAACCGTAAAAAGTATCAGTAGTCTTCATTGAAAATTACAAAATTATAATAATAATGGTTTATTCATATAAATTATATATATATATATATATATATATATATATATATATATATATATATATATATATATATTTATAATTATATATATATATATTTATATTTATATATATATATATATTATATATATATTTATATATATATATATATATATATATATATATATATATATATATATATATATATATATATATATATTTATATATATATATATATATATATATATTTTTATATATATATATATATATATATATATATATATATATATGTATAAATATATAGGTATATCACAATTAAATTCTTATAAAAAATCAAAATTAAAATGAGTAAGTAATAATAATAATAAAAAATTTAATGTTACGAAAAAAAGTCTGTTTTAGTACTGCTTCCCAGAAATAACAATTTTTCCAAATTTTTGCCTGTTAAGCGATTTCTGGAAGCAGTGACTGTTGCGCCAGCTTTCGAAAACAACCTTTCGCAAGGTACCGAGGTACCTACCACGTTTAAATATACTCGAGCTTGTTTATATAATGCTGTTTAAAGTACAGAACATGCAAGCAAGTGAGAGAACGATTCCTAGTTGGTTGTCTACTTATAACAACGGAACACCATAGAGCATGGCACAGATCTTCATCTTCTAATGATTATGTATTCAATTGCACGTTGCACATAGTTCACGGTATATACAATATGTCGTAAGAAGTACTGTAACTTAACATTTAAGATATGAAATTTTTTATCAATGTTAAAATGAAATAGTGACAATAGGATACTTATATGAGTACTTTTGACCGATACCTACTCGATACTTAATTTCAAAGTATCGATACTAAAAGTACTCAGTATCGGAGGAAAGTATCGAGTATGTACTTGTATTTACTCGTATCGTTTCATCCTAATCCGAAGGAACTTCGTTCCTACCTGGTGTCCCATGATACCGTTTCTGATTTTTTAAAATTTCTTGTATTATATATATCGGAGAAATATATTCATTTTGCACTAAGCATCTGAAGAGGGTGAAGTTTATGTGCATTATGCGTATTTTATCTAATGAATACCGTAAAACCTGCCAACTTTGCCCACCAAAATCAGAATTTTTCAATATATCTTTTTTAATGAAATGCTAAAACACATTCTACATGAATATGGAGAACAACCTAAATAATGGAAATGTTTGTAAACCATCACTTTATTTAAAGCATTTTCCATCTACTAGGAAAAAAATTAATTAGGGGGGGGCAAAGTTACCTGCCAATCTTATAACTTTACCCGGCTGTGAGGATTCCCTTTTGGAGACAATTTGGCAAACGTTAATCAAACTTTGCCCACCAATTATATTCATAAAAAGGTTTGGCATGAAGCAGACGTTGAAATTAGATTAAAAAAACAACATGTTAGAAAGTATTTTTATTTAACAGAGGTAAAATATATCAAAATCTTCCATTTTGTCGTCAAAATGGCAACAAAAATTTGACTTCTTCAAATTAAATATTATTCTATAAAAAAATGAGGGTTTTTTTCTCAGTAATCTATCAGGTAGTTAATATAATCACATAGATACAATAAGATATCATATTTCAGTCTTTAAAATAATACAAATCCTTGAAGTTAACAAAGGAACATCAACAAAAATCAAAATAAATTATATGGTTGGAGGTTTTCGTTAAAAAAATAGTAGCTTCTCCTGCTTTCAGTAGGGGCTCCTTAGCGTTCTACAATATCAAGAAATGTCACGTCTAAAATGTCATTAATATTTGAAACTTTTTCCAGCCTTCCTAAGGAATTTCACAGTAAAATTGTCATCAATCTGAGAGAGTTTTTTGTAGGAAATTGCACCACTATTTATGTCCTAGGATCTAGTACTGTACCATCAAGTCATGATTTGCATTAAACCATGCAAATTATATAAGGAATATAAAAATTTTTTAGACCTAAAATGTCTGGCAACATTGCCCATATACTTTTGTTTACTAATATAATACCTTGGGCAGTGTAACCTAAAAACGATTACGGCATTGTCAGAATCACATATCAGCCTTCCCGCAATCTCAATTTCATTATCTTAAACTTAATAGACATTGAGCACTGATGCTTAGCTTTTCTCCCTAAAAATACTAAAATTCATACAAAATTTCCTTACCTGTTTATTCATAGCAACCCACCTACCTAGCGTTTTGGACGATAATAACGGGAAACAAGAACCTCGCTGGGCATAACGGCCAAGCGGTGTTGTGTCACAACGTTGCCAAATTTAAAATTATCCATGTTTTTATAACGCCTACAGTGGGCAAAGTTGGAGCCCTTGGGCAAAGTTGGCAGGTTTTACGGTATGTATATTGTTCTCATGAAACATTGTTTTAATATCAAATACCTGCAATAAGAGGATCATTGTTCGATATTTCAGACAATAATAATGTTTATTTACCCAAAATGAATATGCCATTACATCAGTTCCATATAGATTTAAAACAACGAATTTTCTTCTATAAATTATAAATGTAAATTGATCTATTCAGTATGATTTACAGTATATCACTAATATAATAAAAATAATTATTCCAACAAAACTATAATAAATCCAACAACCTATAATACTATACACTATTTTCCATAATTTCTAACAAATAAACATTGGTTTCCCACAAAAGCTTGGCTTGTGCGTTTGCAGTACTACAAATTAACCCCAACGTTGTGTACAATACATAAACATTAAAGACGGAAAAGGGAAAAAAATAAATAAAAACAATACCAAACAGAACAAAAAAAGAAAAAAAAAATAACCGGCTATCAACTCAAGTAAAACAATTTCTGTTGCAGAAGTTATCCCAGAATGATTCTGGTCTGCTCCTAATCCATTCTTTAATCCCCTTCTTAAATGCAGATTGACCTTTAGTGTTCTTAAAATCAAAAGGGAGACTATTATACAGTAACGGTGACAAGTAAGTAAAAGCAATGGTTTTTTAGGTTTAGGAAGAGGAATGATATTTTTTAATCTTAATTGTCTGCTTTTTTTTGGTCAATCTATTTTATGCTGGTACATGAGCATATACTGCTGTTCTTTTCGTATTTCATGGAACTTTTTCGGCCCTAGCAGTAAAATGCGTAAATAAATCGTTTCGATTTCATTTCATCCTTTAGATATATTTCCCTTAATGGAAATAACGGACAGTGAAATTGTTCAGGTAATATTACCAAATTAGATTTGACAAAAATATAACATTGTCTCTTGCATTCTTGAACCTTTTATAGTACGAGAGAGATTTACGACTTGAGACAGAATGGGTATTTCATTTCACAAAGAGCTTCTTCCAGTAAATAATGTTTATATTACATCAAATTCCTCCGAAACGATTTCCAACCTTATCTAGAAGAATCATAAAATTCCCTCTCGATTTTAGTAATTTTCCTCTTCAGCTAGAACTTTGGTGCTGCAATTTGGAATGATTCACTTTGATGGCTGCAATTTCGACAGGGTCTTTATTTCGCTAAGCAACATTTCGTTGAAGTTTTTTTTTTTTTTTTAGTCAAGCGTTCGATGATAATGAAACAAACAGTCGATTTATACGAGGGTTGCTATTTATATTTCTTTCCTAATAATGAAAAAACAAATATGTAGGATCGAAATTGGTTTTATTGTTTTTCAAAATATTCTCCATGATGATCAATACACTTTTGCATGCGTTTGAACAAATTTTCAAAGCACTTTTTCCAGTCCGATTAAGGTAACTCCAAAACATGCATTTCGAATGCATCAACCGCTTCTTCGGGGGTCGAAAACCGTTGTCCGCGTAATTTATTTTTGATGTGTGGGAATAAGAAGAAGTCATTGGGTGCCAAATCAGGACTGTACGGCGGATGACCCATCAGTTCGATCTTTCGCTCTGTCAGAAATGCCTTTGTTTGAGTCGATGTGTGAGAGCTAGCATTGTCATGATGAAGAATGTTTCGCCTGTTCTTCTGCTTTTTTCGAATTTCTCCGATGACTTCTGGCAAACAAATGGTCGTGTACCATTCAGAATTGACGGTCCTGCGTTGCTCTAACGCTACTGTTGCCACATGACCGTTAATGCCGAAGAAACAGGCAACCATTTGTTTCGATGCGCTTCTTCCTCGAACAACTTTTGTTGGTTTTGCCTCGTCTTGGAAGACCCATACAGTTGATTGTTGTTTTGTTTCCGGCTCATATGCAAAGATCCATGAGTCGTCACCTGTGTAGATGTTATACGCAGCCTTTGATGTACCTTGAACATATTTTCCAACATTTCCTTGCACCAATCGACACGAGCCTTTTTTTGAGCGTTTGTCAGATTATGCGGGATCCAACGCGAACAAATTTTTTTTACGCCCAAATGTTCATGCAATATCTTGTTGATGCTAGCCATACTAATGTCCAAAGACACCTCTATCTCACGGTATGTCACATGACGACCTTGCTTTATCAGTTCACGCACAGCATCGATCTTTTCTGGCACAACAACGGATTTTGGACGACCTGCACGGGATTCGTCCTGGATCGAACATCGACCACGATTAAATTCGTTAAACCAGTTTCTTACAGTGCTGTAGGATGGCGCTTTATCGCTGTACAAAGAATTTAGTTCATCGAAGCACTCTTGTCTTGACAATCCACGTCGAAAGTTATGAAAAATAATCGCACGAAAATGTTCACGATTCAATTCCATTTTTTGAAAGGGAAGAACTATTCAATTCAGTGTCAACAACACAAATAAAGCTATAATGGTAAATTGTCTGCAGAATTTATCTTTAAAAATATTTAATTATCGTTTGGAAATGTCAGCGGTCGCCTAGCAACGCTTAATGTTGCCAAGGCCAGAAATATAAATATCAACCCTCGTATATATCGTAAAAAAAATTGCATATTGTTTTATTAGGAGAAATATTGATACTTTTTGTGACGAGCATAAATGTTTTTTTAGTCGAGCCACAAAAAGTGCTCTTCTCCGAATAAAGCATGCGATTTTTTCCGCACACGGTGTTCAAACAATAGAATTAAGATAATATTTTTATCTACTCCTATTGAATAATATATTCAATATTCAACTGCGTTCTAGCAATTAATAGTATCTATTACCAAACAGCGTGAGTAATAATAACTCACTGCTAAAACTCACTATAATAGTCTACTAAGATCCCAAGTAAGATCGACTGTCACTCATCTGCTAATGTCACTTGAATAATTCTGACGTTTTCAGATTAAGTTAATACTACCTAATTATTGTGAATTTGTATTTGTATCTTAGTATTTATTGTTATAGTCATAGATAAAATATAAAAGTATAGTATTCAACTTGCGGTAATGGTCATAACTCACTTGATGAATTACAGCACTCGCTTGCAGCTCGTGCTGCAAACTTCATCTGCGTGAGTTATGACATTACCGCTCGTTGAATAATATACTATAAAAAAAGATTAGATGTGAAGAAACGTTAAACTAGATAGCTCTGCTTACTGGTTTCGTAGATGTGAAGGCAACACAAATTTGACAATTCAACAAAACAATTGTCAGAAACATTTAAAGTCACTCATCTACGCATTATAGGACTGTGCGTTTTTGGTAAGTACCCGAGTATTACGAAATGACTTTTTTTATTAAAATATATAAAATTTTTCTTACAGATTACATTATGATACTTGATATTGCCGTGAGCGTACGAAAAAGTGTACTATTTTGTACGCTCACGGCCGGACAAAAAAGTAAAAACAAAATGAAGCCTGTGAAATCAAATTTCAACATCGAGAACTGAGGTTAAAAAAGTCGTCAGTTTTTGAAGTTTGCGGAAAAAATTAATTTAACCTAATTTTAATAATCGTAATATAAATTTCAAAATGCAGTTTTCAAAACCTGTTGGTGATAATTACAAAATTTTGGCGACAAAAGGACGAGATTGGCCATGCGAGTGTTACAAAAAAGAAAGAGGAATATTGGACAAAACAAGGAGTAATAGTCACCGAAAAAAACTTATACAAACTTTAAACGGTCTCATTCAACGAATCACTCTGCTCATAATTATAAGACTATTCTGCCTAGCACACCCAGTATTTAACATTTTCAGATTCGACTGCTACATAAACCGTTCTTATAAAACACTGTAAGTGAAATTCCAATATTCCATTACGGTGAATGATATAGTGAAGCTCACTCTTAATGAGAATATCATACAAATTTTTAAATCCTTAAAGCCTCAGCAGTATATCTTACACATGGAGGAGTAATTCGTATAAGTTCTTTCTCTTACTTTATATATATATATATATATATATATATATATACACATGGGCGTATCCAGCTTCTGGCCTAGAGGGGGGGCAAGCCAGATTTTTTAGGTAGGATCGTCCGCGGCTGTTTTGTCATACACACTACACAAACACACCTACATGAAAAATAAGGTATATGTAGGGCAGTCTATAGGACAAGTCCTACTTCATAGGTAGTTAAATAAATAAAAGTAAATTTGACTATGCATGCATTTTTATTTTATTTGAATCGCTTCTACTTTAAAAGTAATTTTCGAGGATCTTCTGTAAAACGGTTTATAACGTCTTCTGTTCAAAAGTTTTTTATATGCACTGAGCAAACAAAGTCCATTAAACCTGTCTTCAATCATTGTTGATCTCAGCCACGTTTCCACGCGTCTGAGTGTACTGAATGATCTTTCAATTGTAGCCGTGGAATAAGGCATTGCCAGAAAAAATTTCTAGAGCTGTTTTCACTTTCGGATAAAAACATTCTGCTTGTAAGATTAATTCCAGTATATCCAAATCTTCGTAGTCCTTCTGCTTGTTAACCCAAAAAGTGCGCCATAGTTCAGCTTCAGATGTGATCTCTTCTAATTCATAAAATTTGGACACTTTGTCCATACATTTTCTTAATTTTGGAAGTGTAATTTTCATTTTTTGAGCAAGATGTAACAATGAAATAGCAAACGCTAGTGAATGTTCTTCACCGAATCTTGCCTCTAAGGAGGATAATAATGAATCCAAATAGGGCACGTACAACATAAGTAGGCGAGTTCATACATATTCTGTGAGATTTCCAGGGGGAGCAGCTGCCTCTACCTGCCCCCCCTGGGTACACCCATGTATATATATATATATATATATATATATATATATATACATTATATATATATATATATTTATATATATATATATATATATATATATATATATACATATATTATATATATATATATATATATATATATATATATATATATATATATATATATATATATATATATATAGATATATATATATATATATATATATATATATATATATATATATATATATATATATATATATATACCTTTATATAGTCTCAATCTTGGCTCCGGGTATATCCACAAAAATCAACGCTTCATAAAAACTCAACAATAATTTATTTCTATTTTGTAAAAATAATGTATCCGTTCATCCCAGTAAAGATAAATGAATAGAATACGTCTGTTATGAATCTAACTGGCAAGAAACATCTTCCTCGACAGAAGTTCTTTTCCTCAAATATATTAATTACGTTATATCCGATACTTCGTTCCCTTGTTCCTTGGCCTGTACAATGTTTTTTCGCAGAATTTGATAAATCGTTTGTTCTTACTGGAATGCTTTGAACGGAGTGATATTGTTTTGTGCGAAAGAAATGTTTTATTTTGGTTCATTGATTATCGTTTTTCGTTGGACTTGAGTTCGATTAACAACTTTTATTCCTGTCTGCGTTTGTGTTGCTATCTTGTAGCACATTTTTATTTTTATTTCGACAGAATGTATTTCTATCCAGAATTTCATTATAAATTATTGTATGAAATGATGGTAAAGTATAGTTAAATATATATATACATATATATATATGTATATATATATATATATATATATATATATATATATATATATATATATATATATATATATATATATATATATATATATGTATCAGGGGCGGCTAGTCAAAGGAGGCTAAGGAGGCTAAGCCTCCTCAATAATATTCCGTGTATCACTAATATATTATATTGCATAGTCAGCATTCAGCATATTCATATTAATCAAAATCATATTATTTCATGCAGCTACTTTCAACATACATCATATAATATAATTCATTAATCAAGATAGAAGGTATTAACATTTACTGCATTTCATTCATTTCAAGATTTGTGGCAACGCTGCGGAGGCTTAGAGAGGTATATTCTCAACGTTCATTATGCCTGCCACAGAAAAGCAAACAACGGTGCAAATACTCCGAATGAATACTTTTCATTGCAATAGAAAAGCAAAACACATGTAAATGGCAACACCGATAGGAACCCAGTCTCATACAATGTCGACCAATCACAACTATAGAATTTCGCGTGACATCGAGTGAATTCGTTGGAAAGCATTAATTGAATCGTAGTGTGATCGTAGTTACTAATGGCCGACGTGTTTACTTATATTGCTCGCGTATTGTTTTAAAATGAGTTTAATTACTGAAGTTAATTTCAAAAATTTTCAATGGTGACTTAGTGGAATATTTGTTATCCCATAACTTTAGTGCATTAAGTTATGAGGATAAAGTTTTGATTAAAAACATTGCGACCTACCCCTGTATTAAACAATTTGGTGAAGCGTAACAGACAACAAATCCGCGGTTTTAATACAAGGAAATATGAGAGACATCCTAGCCTAACCGGCTCACAGGTAAAAAATAAATTATTTTTGTTGGCAGTGTTTACTTTTTACTAGTGAAAATGTCTCTGTTTGGGGCCGCTTAGGATTGAGGATTTGAATCTATACCTAGTTGAAAGTGACGAATTTTTCACCGATAAAGTAACTTTAAATACAGCACGCGGATTAATATCTTACTTACAAGATAAGGAATTTATATATTTTTTAAACATCTTTAAATTAATTTTTGAACAAACAGAAATAGTTTTTCAAATCTTACAGCACAAGTTTTCAGATGTAATTTACTCACGAAATCGGCTCAAGTTTCTTTTAGAAAAAATTTCAGAATTTCGTGCAGAAGTTTATTTAAAAAAACTATTTTCTGTATTTCAAACTACTGATGATACGACTCAATTTAGCCCAAAACGAAATGAATTCAGTTACGCAGATATGGAGCTTCACTATAAGCAAATATTTTATGAAATTTTGGATACTATTAGGGGTCAAATAGAAATAAGGTTTTCTGATTTGAAAGAACTGCATTTCTTCGACTTACTCAATGAAAATTTGTTCACCGGATTTTCGGCTAATTTTCCAGATAACCTTTCGGAAAATTTATGTCAAAAATACACTTTTTTTGATAAGGTGGCCATAAAAAGTGAACTGTGTGTTGTTTATAATGACAATGAAATTTTGGGGCAAAATGAAAATCATGTGAGGACTATTAAATACCTTTTTGATAATGATTTGAATCAAGATTTACCCCAAGTTTATAAACACTTATGTCTAATTGTTTCTATCCCGGTGACATCGGCTTCCGTAGAGCGCTCGTTTTCCACTATTAAGAAATTTAAAACTTATTTACAAAATTCAATGAACCAGGATCGTTTGAAAAATATTAGTTTGTTGTCTATTGAAAAGGAATTGGTAAAACTTTTGGCGAAAGACAAAAAATTTTATGAGGATATTATAGATCATTTTGCTAATGTTAAAGATCGCAGAATCCCGCTAATCTTCAAAAATATATAATAACTTTTTATTTGCTCTCACCAGCTGTTAACAAATTTGTTAAGTAGGTAGGTAGGTACCTATTTTGTGAAAGAAAAAATTTGATGAATAGATGAATTGACTAATTGGCTGAGAAGAGATTTTGTGAATATTGTAAATAGGAGTTGTAGATCTCAAGGTAGACACTCGAAAGTGAAAACAAATTAATAGCTCAGGGTGCTTGTTTTACTTTAATTTTCTTTAAATTATAAGGCGGTTGACCTTGAAATCCTAAAAATTTTCGCCTATGGTGTATTTTTTAACACCTCTTGTAGCCTCCTCAAACCAAAACCTCACGAGCCGCCACTGATATGTATATATATATATATATATTTATATATATATATATATATATATATATATATATATTTATATATATATATATATATATATATATATATATATATATACCTCGTAGATATGACTAAAAGTTTTTAAAACTAGTTTAAAGTGACGGAAATATAGAACTCTATCTGTTTTTCTTGAGTTGTCGTAATTTCCAAGATCTCTTATTATGATATCAAAATGTGCTAATGTTTGAACAAAATGCAGAGTAATATGAGATTGGTCTTATATTTAAAAAACACTAGTCGTCACTCAATGGTCTCTAGTTAAAATAATTTGAGTTTTTTAATGGGGTTAATTTTTGGAATAATATTCCTATATAACCATTGCATATATTATCACATACGGACCTGTTTTTCTAGAAAATCGTAACTCCTCGATCGAGAATGGTATCCTCCACAGAAAACAAAAATTACAACCCACGGACTACGATTCTCGCAGCCCTTCTCCAGAATTTAAATCCTGCAATTAGGTAATGAAGACTACCTTCAGCTGCCTTCTTATTTTGAAAGATTGTGGTGTAACGTTAGCAGCAATTATGAGATTGACATTAGCAATATAGACGTAAACAATGATTATATGAAATGGCGAACGCGCTAAAGTAGCCTTTCTACGAAACTAGTTTTATCCTTAATTCAATTTGATGTATTTGTAAAACATATTGTACATAATTTTCAGCTTTCTTCATTCCTCTCAATATAAATTTCAACTATTCCAAATCTCATGCTCCACAATGAGCGTAATATTTTTGAAAGGTTTGCAAAGTTTTCTCTTTACGTTTTACTACAGTGTGTCCAGAAACTAACCTGAAAACACAAACTGCAGATACAAGGTGTGATTTTATGTCCATCTAACCTAATTTACCTTCATACAAAATTCTTCACCGCTACTTTCAAACTCAAAACTTGGTGTATTTTATAACCTTGCAGTGATAAATTGTTTACTTAAAACCCGCGGTTTTTATTGACGTCACAAGCGTTCAACGTGGGAGGAGAAACGGGTAAATATGGTTAAATGTTTTGTGTATCAATTTCTTGAATTTGATTTACATCAAAAGGTATTTTCTGAAAAAAAAATGTACTCTTGCTTAAAATCGCTATTATGCAAAGTTTTTGAGAAAAATTGATTTTAATTTTTTCTCCAACTCTATTTTATTTATAACTTTATAAAGAAATAAAAAACTAACTTTTCACAGGTTGACATAAAAATCTATTGAGTAAACGTGTTTTCTCATAATATTGACTTCTTCTCGTACTAAATTATGGTTTTAAAAAACAATCTATTCATACGAAAAATTGAATATAAATAACAAAGGAGTTCCTAGAGAAACTAGATAACAATAAGGTATTCATTCAGAGTTAATGGTAGAGAAGGGTTTACTTCAAACTGGTCGTTAACTAGGTTTCCGGAATTTTTATATTTATTGATGTATAGGGATTCCCAACAGTTAGTTTTGTGGAGACTATTTTGTAACTGTAATATTTTATAATTGTGATTAATGGTATGGTTTTCTTGAATAAGATGGCACGCATAATTAGAGTCAGTTTTCTGCTTAATATAGCTGCGTTGGTGTTCGTGTATTCGAGTTTTGAAATTTCTAATTGTACGTCGTATATAGAATTTATCACAATCGTTACAGTTGAGTCTATGAACACTAGTACGTTTATCTCTATGAATTTTTGATTTGTTGTTTTTAATCAATTTTCCAATGCTATTGTTGGTTTTATATGAAACTCTGAAATTTTGTTTAAGAAGAAACAATTTCAGGTTGTCGGAAGGTTTGTATGTTAAACTGTTAAATACTGTTCTTTTCTCGGATATAAGTGGGTAAACTTCTGAAATTGCCATTTTGTATTTTTCTTCTGAATGAGACTGTCAATCATATTGGGTAAATAACCATTATTTACAGCCATTTGTTTAATGATATGCAATTCTTTTCGAAAATTAGCTTCGGACAACGCAATTTTGAAAATCCTATTAATCATACTATGATAAGCGGCCAATTTATGTGAAATTGGGTGTAGTGATGTGTTATGAATTGTAATATCTGTATGAGATGGTTTATGAAAAATTGAAAATTCGTGTTTGTTGCTTTTTCTGGTTGTATTGAAATCTAAGTAATTAATAGAATTATTCATTTCAGTTTCTAGAGAAAATTCAATACGGGGGTGTATGGAATTAATATAAGTGAGTACTATTTTCTTTGTCAGTAACTTGATACACTGAAAATCTAATCAACTTCGCTACTCCAAAATGGACAGCTTGTGATGGATTTAAAAAATGCGTGTTTGTAGTAGTGTTAACAATTTATCACTGCAGGGTTATGCAATGTACCAAATTTGACGTTTGTACGCAGCTGTTTTTTTGAGATGTGTTTAAAAAACTAACTTAACAGCGTCTTCTTCGAACGGCGCTAGCTTCCTATGGAGGAACTTTCGAATGATGGTAAATTAGGTTAGATGGACATGAAATCACATCTAGTACCTGAAGTTTGCGTTAGGTTTGCAGGTTAGATTCTGAACGCCCTTTATATAAATTACACATTTAATAATAATAATAATAAATCTTTATTATTGTTTGCTGACTACATAGCAGTATACAAATACATACATTAATATTAATGACGCTGATAATGACCTATAACGCAAAATGGAGAAAAAAATAATCAGTTAACACAACTAGAGTGTGGAAACTGAAACCGACTGATCAATTTCTTTAAAGAAATAATTAGGAGATTTCACAGGAACTCAAGTTCGACTGGATTCTTCCGGTGGCCATTCCATTGTTCCGTGTGTGGAATGGAGAGCTCGAAATCTTTTGAACTTTCCAAGAGGAGAAGAAATTGGCAGATTTACAACAAGGACGCTTTTATGGGTCAGTGAGACCAGAAGATTATCGACTGAGTTCTTGAATACAGCAGTAATAGAGAATGAGGGAATAGAAACGAACTCGACAGTATTAGAGTACTTTTTCCTTTGAAATTGCGGAAAAATGAAATTCTATTCGGATATTTCTACGTGAACATTGAGAGCCAACTGACATTTTCGACGTTGTTAGCATGTTTTCTTTGATATTCTAAGGAATCTCCGAAAGTGTGCACTGAATGAAAACTGGGAGATGCCTTTGCAGATTGAAAATACCAGATCAACTTTCAATATCCGTATTTTATTATTACCATAACTATATAGAGTGATACGACGAACAAAAATGCTTTGTGTAATACTTGAAGCATACATAGTTCTTCTTGTCCAAAATATCATTAGAAAAATTACTATCAAATCATGAAAAACATACTAGTCGACCATGGTCAATTTCATACATTACATAAAGTGAACAAGGAAAATTCTTTAATAATTTAAAAAATTATCAAACAACTTTCCAAGGAAGCTGGTTATACGTATTCAGCAACGCAAAATCTGCATTCACAATCGAACGGTGAATTATATAAATTGTCAAGTCACCCCGACTCAAAATCTGCATACAGCTGTTTCGATCTTATTAGATCTCATCAGTGCAGCTTATTTAACTCGGAGTGAATTAACAAATTTCTAATTGTTCCCCAATACAAATCGTGGTCAGTAACACTGGCTGGATAACAATCCAGAGCGCCATCCCACCAAAGATATTGGGAAACAACAATTCACCGCTTAGACTGAAAATGCAGAAATTCGTCGCTTAAACACGTACCTCCTGATATGAAGATATCTACTCTACAACAGTGGTGTATATGACTCCAAGGCACACTAACATAGTGATTTCAAACCTTTGGATATACTCACGAGAGCGCTCTCCGAATATTCTAGTCGCTTAATACGCAAAATACAACAATCAAATCATGAAAAACATACTAGTCGACCATGGTCAATTTCATACATTACATAAAGTGAACAAAAAAAATTCTTCAATAATTTAAAAAATTATCAAACAACTTTCCAAGGAAGCTGGTTATACGTATTCAGCAACGCAAAATCTGCATTCACAATCGAACGGTGAATTATAGAAATTGTCAAGTCACCCCGACTCAAAATCTGCATACAGCTGTTTCGATCTTATTAGATCTCATCAGTGCAGCTTATTTAACTCGGAGTGAATTAACACATTTCTAATTGTTCCCCAATACAAATCGTGGTCAGTAACACTGGCTGGATAACAATCCAGAGCGCCATCCCACCAAAAGAAAATTACTCTGTGGTTTTATGAAACCACGATGCAAGTGAAACTGTTTTTCGGTTTGTAGGTATTTAACTAAAAATTTTTAGAAAATTATTTGATTTAGGGTATTAAAATTGCGTTTTTAATCTAAACTTAATGATTGCAAAATGGGAATGATAAGGGAAAATCAATAGTAGACAAAATATTCAATATTGAAAAAATTGAGAGGTGGACCATCCTCAAAATTTAGGGGAATGAAAGAGTATATTGTATAATTAGTGGGAAAAGCATAATATTCCCAAACGACTGTGATAATTACCAGACGAGGAGCGTAGCGACGAGTCTGGTAACACAGGAGTTTGGGAAAATGCTTTTCCCACGAATTATACATACTATTTTTTCTCCGATCGTTGATTTACATTTAAAAAATTAGTTAATTAGAAAATATTTCATCCAAGATGTAATCAAGTAAGTTTAAATAGGTTTCTCTATGTTCATATTGAAATATAGAAGTAGTAACCATGGAAATTACTCTGTTATGACAAAACTAAAATAATTTTAAAGCTGGTTTTGTTTGATGCGTTGTATTTTATAAGGAATTAAAAAAGAATTAGAAAGCATGAACACTGATAGTGATTATTTGTTGTCTTGCACGACTCCAGTACTAGTAGAAGCCGCGAACGGGGCTTCACTTAATTTACTTCCGGCGAAATCCAGAGAGAAGTATGAACTTGCGTACCAACGCTTCATGAATTTTTGTAGAAAAAACAACAGTGTATCCTTTTCTGAGAATGTACTGATGGCGTATGTTGCTGAATTGGCTAAAACAATGAAATCTTCTACGTTGTGGGCACATTATTCCATGCTTCCATCAACTTTGTCTGTTAAAAATAATATTAATATTGCCCAGTACCAAAAACTGAGAGCAGTTTTAAAACGTCAAGCTACAGGATACAAAAAATGTAAATATTAACAACAATTATAAAAATTGAAACCATACTTTGTTTCATTTTAATGTAATAATCCATTTGTTACATTACCGCACGCTACAGCAGTGCGGTAAGAATATTACCGCACTATTATTTTCTAATTGCTTAGCAACTGATCACTATTCTGGAATGTTGAGCTTTTCGCATAGAAAACAGGTCAAAATAGTGTCACTTTTCCCACGATCGGAGAAAAAATAGATTTTGTCCGATTCTCAGACCTAACTGCTAAGACCGTAGAGGGGTGAAAATTTTGGGTAGTATGTATTTTTGAATGCTGTATCATGAAAAAATAGAACAGAAAATTTTGTCTGAAAAATAAAAAAATTTAATGAAGGGGTTCAACATTTAAGGGGATACAAAGTAGACGCTGGCCGATTCTCAGACCTACCCGATGTGCACACAAAATTTCATGAAAATCGGTCGAACCATTTCGGAGGAGTTTAACTTCTAACACCGTGACACGAGAATTTTATATATTAGATTTATAGATGGCTTCATCATCACTATCTTTAATTTTCACTGAATCACTTGTATAATTCATTTTCAACTAAGAAAATAAAATAATAACAATATGAATATACGAATACAGCTGTCAACGGAACATTTTGGGAGTTTGAAGGAAATTGTAAGTTCAATCTAATAGCTCTTCATTGAACAGAAGGATCGCGAAGGCGTTAAAGATTCGCACTGCGTTTTAGTTTATGCGGTTTTTTCGAGGCCAAGTCGTTATAACCCCTAATGAAATGTCTCTGAAGCCATGAATGATTACCGCACTGAATACTATCCCGAAGTTTTTATAGACGAGAAGAGTCGAAGGTTTATTGACACACTAAAATATTATGACCCTACTGTTTGTTCTTTTCGGTATTTTCTATTGGGGGATCTGGAATACATGGCCGCCTATCCTGGCCATTTTCAAATTATGGCTGAGAAATACAAAGTAAATGGTTTTTCTCTGATTTCGGCAGTAAACTAAGGAAAAGTTCTACTGTCAGACGATCTTGAGTTTTCGACGTATCGGCTCTCTTGTTTCTGAAATTTATAGCTTCTTCCATATAAAATTAATGGATCCGGAACCTTTGGGACTTCCATTTGCGGCGATCCCGATGAAGTTTATATAGCACAGTGATTTAATCTAAGGGATTAACGTCAAACGCTTTGCTATTTTCGATGAAGATGAGAGAGCTTCAAATTACTTCAAACCAGAAATTACGGTGTCAAAATGAAAATAATTTCATAATAAATAAATACTGAATAATAATAATAATAATAATAATATTTATTTCAAATAAAAGATACAATGACTCACTATAATCTTTGAAATGAAATATAGTCAAAAAAATAAATTAATTTATGACAAAGATAATGCTATTTAGATGTTATTCTTCAGATTTCCAACCCCTACAAAAAATTCTTGAATATTGTATGGTTCTATATCAAGCAATATCTTGTATATTTTCTTTTTATAGATATTCAATCTAGTTTCACTTTTTATCATTTCTGGCATTGCGTTGAAATACTTTATACATTTATATTTTGGACCTTTTTCTGTAGATGTTTTTTTGTGAATGGGATATTTCAGGTTTGTTGTTCTTGTGTTATATATGTTAGACGAGTTCAATTCAAATTTATTTTTGTTTTTGAAGACAAAAATTAGACATTCCTGTATATGCATTGCTATAATAGTTAGTATGCCATGTTTCTTGAATCTTCCTCTACATGATTCCCTGTGTTCTAATTTGAGAATGATTCTTGAGATTTTCTTTTCTGGAGATTGCATATTTGAATTGCTTTAGCAGAGTGTCCATAGAACATAACTCCATATCTTGCTTTCGATTCTAACACACCATGATAAATGGTTTTCATGGAGGATCTGTCTAGATATCTTGCTAATAAATAGTTAAAAAAAATAAAGTTTGAATTTTTAAATGAAACACTCTTGGCTTGAGTTTCACTATAAAAAAATATTTAGATACTGTTTTTTTTTTATCTCGAGGGACCTACAGTTTAACGCCGGTTCCGAACGGCCAATGGGCTTGTGAACGATGCACATTACCCAACAATTTCTCTTAAATCTATAACCACTAAATTCCGGACATACACAACACCCAAGAGCAAGGTGGGAATCGAACCCACAATCCTCGGTTTACAAGCTGCAAACCTTACCGCCTGGTCTACCGAGGCCTCATAGATACTGTATTTAGCAGTAAAGGATAGTCGACATGTTTCGAGTTATGAACTCATTATCAAGACTGACTACAGGAGAATATTACATCTTATTTTATAAAAATCAGACAAAAGCAAAGGTGATACCTAAAAATCGATTTGTTCGTTTATAAGTGGTAATTTACTGTTATGGGCGGAACTTATTTCAAGAATATCAAGAAGGTCAAGGCGCTTTCCTTTGTTACCTGAATGCAACAATTGGGTTTTGTTGAAATCCAGGAAATGATTAGATTTTATACAATATTCGGAGAAGCCAGTGGTATTTTTATTTTGTAAAATTGACTTTTTGTGTTCTTTAACACGAATGTTTATATTCCTTCCTGTTTGTCCAATATAGAAAGCAGGACATTCGTCGCAAAATATTTTGTAAACACAACTGTTTTCTCCGATGTTAGATTTTTCTTTATTATTGACCAAGAATTACTTCAAGTTTCTTTTATTTGTACAAATTTTTTTAACGTTATTTTTCGATAGTCTGTTACAAATTTTGCTACTCAAATTCTGCACATAATTTATTGGGAAGTAGTTTTGTTCTTCATTAATAGTTTGCATGGGGTATATTGAATGCAACATATTCTTTATTCGTTTTTTCCCAATGAGCTTATAGATAAGAATTTCATTGTAACCGACTTTAATGGCTAATAATTTTATTGTATCAACTTCAGTTTGAAAATTTGTTTCCGATAATGGAATAGTGAACAACCTATGTATGAACGAATGAAACGCACTGAGTTTTATTTTAATGTGTTGGTTACTGTCTCTGTGAATTAAAGTATCTGTGAATGTTGGTTTTCTATAAATGTTAAAAGTACGAGAATTCAAATTTTTAGCAATCTCGAATGTCCTGATTTCTATATTGGACAAACAGGAAGGAATATAAACATTCGTGTTGAAGGACATAAAAAGTCAATTTTACAAAATAAAATACCACTGGCTTCTCCGAATATTGTATAAAATTTAGTCATTTCCTGGATTTCACAAAACCCAATTGTTACATTCAGGTAACAAAGGAAAGCGCCTTGGCCTTCTTGAAGTTCTTGAAATAAGTTCCGCCCTTAATAGTAAATTACCCCTTTTAAACGAACAAACTGATTTTCAGGTATCACCTATGCTTTTGTCTGTTTTATAAAATAAAATGTAATACTCTCCTGTAGTCAGTCTTGATAATGAGTTCATATCTCGAAACATCTCGACTATTCTTTACTTCTAAATACAGTATCTAAATATTTTATATAGTAAAACTTAAGCCAAGTGCGTTTTATTTTAAAGTTTAAACTTTATTCTATAAGAAAATCAGTGGGAAATGGCGTATCGAAAATCCAACATGAAATATTCCCAAACTGCCATTGAATAATGGGTTAGATTTTCATGATTTACGTTCTCTACTCGTTTCCATTGAAGGCACTTCCGTTCGGAACCACCAATCAGCATCAATATCAACGATTTCGGCAGTAAATTTCGAGCTCAGATGCGGGACTTCGTTGCCAAAAAGGACCCATCCGTCGCTTTGGCGCGTGGTTGATAGTCCGAAACTGCGAAGTGTGCAGGATACGCTCGGTAAAGTCCATTAAATTCTGTGATAAGCGACCACAATTTCGGCAGATTATCCCCCAATTGTGCCGCGATAACTAGAAGCGACGCCGCGTTGACAAATCGAACCCGATAGCGGCGTAAAAAATGCTAAGATTCGGTCGGACGCCGACAGGGGCGCCACTATCGTCCAGAGATAGTCTAGACCGGCTTGAAAATCTAATTTCAAATTATTGCACTAACGAAAAATACTTCAGGACACCTGGGTATCTTTATCGTAGATATCTTTGACTTGAAGCTATAGTAAACCAAAAATATATACACAAATGCTTGATGCTTGACTCAAATTTCTCAGTCCTAACAAATAGGCAATAAAGTTTTTTTTTCAGGGTATTATAATCCAGGCATTTCATTTAATGGATAGTCATTCTATTGAATGTCAAGTCACTCTATTGGGAGCCTAGTCATTCCATTGAATGTCTAGTCATTCTATTGAATGCCTAATAATTCTATTGAATGTCCAGTCATTCTATTGAATGTCTATAATCACTCTATTGAAAGCCTAGTCCGTAGTAATTCTATTGTATGCCTAGTTATTCTACTGAATGGCTAGTAATTCTATAGAATGTCTAGTCACTCTATTGGAAGCCTAGTAATCCTAATGAATGACTAGTCATTCTATTGAATGCCTAATCATTATATTGAATGCCTAGTCATTCTATTGAGTGCCTAGTCATTCTATATAATGACTGGTGAAGTAGGCACTGTATGTAAGGCATTTCATAAAATGATATTTGTTCAGAAAAATGAGGAATGAAAGTGGTTTGAGTTTAATAACAATGATAATTCGTTTCTTAAATAACTTATTACTGTAACTGATGTTCCATTCTTATTTTGATATTTGGGAACAGTCAACATGGATCTCTGTACACAATACTAACTTTCGATAAAAACTAAGAGTTTTTCTCTCATTTCTGCACATTAAGTGTAGTTATGATTGAAAAAAAAATTCGAAATACTAAAGTTGATTTAACATAACACTTAATATCAATCTACTTCATTAAATAGTTTAATTGAAAGTAAATGATGCGAAGTGCAACCAAAAAATTATCCCAACCATTAATATAATCAAAATGAAAATTTCATTCAATTAATATATCTGCTATAAGCAGAAATGAGTAACAAAATATCCATAGTTTATATGAAATTGAAATCAATACAATCAGCACCTAATAAGACTACAAAAAAAATTGTAGTGGATATGGAGTAATTCTTATGATAAAACAATCTATGTATACAAGAAAACTGATGTTGAGAAAAATATCAATATTATTACTGTATAAAAAAACTGAGCATTATATACTTTTCTTTTAACGCTATGCCGTCTTCGTTGACGGAGTTGGTGGGTTCGATTCCCACCGTGTTCTTGGGTGTTTGTATGCGTTCTGAGATTTTAGTGGTTCCCCTCATTTAGTATTTGATGGCTAAATGTCCAGTGTTGACGAAGCCAAATTGGACGGAGGACGGGCGTGTGAGAGGGCACACGTCCCTCCTCTTTAAAAAAAAAATACTTTTCTTTTCTAGAGTGAAAAATACTGAGATAACAGCTTGTTATCATAATAAAATGTAAGGTAGATGTTCAGGAACCTTTTAAATATTTCTTTACTATTATCAGTGGAATAATACTGTTGCTCTGATGACAAAATCTCAAATTTCTTTGAATAAATATTTCCTTGTTTCCGAGAACTGTGTAATTGTTTCTCCTCGGTATATGCAAAATTAAATTTATTTCTCCCGGAGTTGAACAACTCCTTCTTCATTTCTAGAATATTCGCGAACGATTTTCAATCAGAATGTTTCCTTCCGGAGAAAATTTTAATTATCTCCTTATGAAAAGCGTCTGTATTTCCACGAGCGTTTTGGAATGTCGGAATCGTAATTTTGCGCGAAGCTTTTTCATAAAGAATGTGACAAATCATTTTCAGCACCATTTGGCATAATTATTTTCTTTGGAACGATGAATGTGTTTTACTTTATCGCAATGGAAATAAGAAAAATTCGTATTAAGAAGAGAGAAAAAATTTGAATATAATTAAAAAAATATATTCGATTTTGATTTAAGTTCGAAAATTGAAGCGTTCTTTATGTAACTTAATAGATTCAACGAAATATTTTTTAAACAAAAGTGGAACACATTTTTTTCCACAAAATGAATATTTCAGATGGTATATGCGGATATCAAAGGGGAGACTGTTTTAGTTCACAATTGATATTGAAATATTTTAGTATCAACCTAAACTGGTTTGAATTTCAGAAACTCAAATACACATCGTTTTTTCAAATTAATTCAGATAAAAATTATTTTTAATTCGTTTCTACAATTTCGAATTCATGATCATCATTAGACAATTGTATAATACAAGGTACTGCTGAATATAAAGGCTTTAAAAGAATCTTTCATTCTAACCAATATCAATCTCTAGATACAAAATAAATTTCTGTATTTTTATTGTTCTGTGTGTTATTCTCAAAAGCGTATTGTTTTAGAATTTTCGAATTTATTTTTCGCATTTAAATTACAAAATTTAGCGTTATTTAATGAATTTGAAATATTGGATAATATTCCACTCTCCCGGCTCATCCGCCATATAATATTTTGAGTTTGATTTGATATATTCAGTAATGCAGCGACTCCTTAACCTGTGGGGAGCGAGCGCAATAAAGGGGGGCACGAGCATATCCAAGAGAAACTATTATTTTGAAAACTGATCAACTGATTGAAAGGAAAGTACTAATACAAAAAAATATTCTTTTGTTTTTGTTTATAATAATAATAATAATAATAATAAATTTTCTTTATTGCCAGAAAAAAGTGATAGAGGCGAAGTCTAGCTGAACCTACTCCACTTAACCGCTAAGTTAGAACTAAGCAAACATATAACAAAATACTAAATGATAGAACAAATGTAATAAAAAAAATAAAAATAAAAAGGTATTCACACAAATAAGAAAAAGCTGCAGAGGACAAGTTTCATGATAATACGAGTACAAAATAAATATAACAATCTCAGAATACATAAAGATCAATCAAATCTGGTTGCATATTAGTAGTGCCTTATACAAACGTTTTTTTCAGGTCGAAGCATATTCAAGATAAACTATTATTAAAAAAAAATTGAAACTATACACACATACAAAACAAAATTCTTCTGCGTTCGATTTTGTTTTTTTCAGGTCGTTAAATATTCAAGAGAAAATATTATTGAAAATTTGAAACTATACACATATTCAAAACAAAATTTTTCTGCTTTTGATTTTTTTTTAAGGTCGTAGCATATTCAAGAGAAACAATTATTAATAATTTGAAACTATACACATATACAAAAGTGAAATTACAAACACATAGGAAAAAAATTCTTTTGTTTTTGATTTTTATTTTTTTTAGGTCGTAGCATATTCGAGAGAAACTATTATTTAAAAAAATTGAAACTACACACACATACAAAACAAAATTCTTCTGCGTTCGATTTCGTTTTTTCTTCAGGTCGTAACATATTCAAGAGAAACTATTATTAAAAATTTGAAACTATACACATATACAAAATAAAATTCTTCTGCTTTTGATTTTATTTTTTTTTAGGTCGTAGCATATTCAAGAGAAACTGTTATTAAAAAAATAATGAAAGTACACAAAAATGATCTTCTGTTTTTGATTTTGTTTCTTTTAGGTCGTAGCATATTCAAGAGAAACTGTTATTAAAAAAAATTGAAAGTACATACGCATACAAGGTTTAAAGCTGAAAAAGGGGGGCTAGGTGCGATACAAATTATGATGAAAAATTCGTTCGCGAATCCTAAAAGATTTCGACAATAACTCTTTTCAGCGCGGAGAAAATTCTTAGTGTCATATTTATTGTAGTTACTCAATATATCCTAGAAAAAATTGCATAGACAGCTCATTTTCAGGAGTACTCGAACCGTAGATAAAATTCTCGAATCGTCAAAATTTCGAATATTTCCATCTTCAAGCCTTACACGATTGACAGAATCATAAACCGTTTCTAGTCGATCTTGACTGAATTCTCCACACGCCCTGCTTATATCGTCGAAAATGAAATCGCCATCGACGCCAGCGTCGCGCTCGCAGGTGGGACGACGTCGTAAATCACACAACACGCGAGGGTACTTCTCACAGTTCACTTCGATTGAGTTCAAATCCCATAATGGCCCTAAATGGTCACATTTGGAATTGTCCTCCTTTTCGAGATATATACGCATGCCGGCTCTCGCTTCGGGCTTCGACTGGGATGTTAATCTTTTCCTCGGAAATAGATTCACGTCCTATTTACTGTCGACTCTGACTTCTGGGACCGTCGTTGAATGCTCTTACTGCTCCAAGGTATCCAGTTGAAGGTAGGGCATTTATCACCTCACTTTGAGAAGGAATCGGTGGATTTGCGAGAGTATAGGGGGTGAATTTCCGTGCGAAGTTGTTGGTGATAAATAAAATTTGTATTTCATTCGTACAATTCTGTTGATGTATCGAAATTACGACCGACAATATAACACTGTGGTGATAATTGTTTATTGTGGTAACGCCCATTATCATAATATCGGAGAAATCTTACAGGTTTCTGGACAAAAATGTTTATTATTAATTTACTAACAATGCCGACGTTTCAATGCTACTTGCATCTTTTTCAAGGCTGAAATGAACAATTTAAATCACAAAACAATACATGGATTGGCAAATGCAAAATTCTTACCTAGTTAACAAATCTAAAAAACAAATAGTTTGAAATACATAGTTAGCATAAACACATAGTTCTCAACAACATTCATGAAATTAAAGTCTACTAACACTGTCATAAAATATGGGAAACAAACGGCGTGGCATCAATACAACGAATGCGCAAGTATGCATACAGATGTCCCCTCTCGGTTAACAATTGTGATCGGAAATCCGATATCGTGAACAAAGCATTCTGCACTCTTGCATTTGTCAAAATTAAAATACATTCAGTAACAAACCACTACACAGGGCACAACTAAAACTGGTAACGAACAATCAACAGATCCACAAAACACAATGATGCGGGTTCCAACAGCGGTCACGAAAAATTGAAATTCAGTATATTATTATATATGATAGACAAATTGTCTACATCTTCTCTAAAATTAACAGTCTTATTCTGTTTAATATGTATCATTTCACTAATGTTACGCTTGTGAGAATTCTTCTCCCTGTCCATGATTACAACCCCATCAAAATTAAAGTACTGTCCTTCCTTAAATGTATGGGCCGCTAGGGCTGTTTTTTGTTGATAATTTGTTTTATGTGTTTATGCTAACTATGTATTTCAAACTATTTGTTTTTTAGATTTGTTAACTAGGTAAGAATTTTGCATTTGCCAATCCATGTATTGTTTTGTGATTTAAATTGTTCATTTCAGCCTTGAAAAAGATGCAAGTAGCATTGAAACGTCGGCATTGTTAGTAAATTAATAATAAACATTTTTGTCCAGAAACCTGTAAGATTTCTCCGATACTGTGGTGATATTTCATATCGTAATGAAAATTGTTCATAATCTTATAACTAATACAGGTTCAAGTGTATCAGAACTTAACCCTCTCGCTCACCTTGTCCTCAATTGAGGACAATCTACTTTGGATTTTTTCCTATGAAGAGCCGCTAGCTCTTACTTCTCTGTCACATTGTTCTCAGTTGTGGACATCATATACTTCCAAATGAATATATGTGCTGCCATCTACAAGCTGATGGAAAAAAAATTCATTCATTTGAAATATAGGTTTCCGTAGGGTAGCTGTGACAGCAGTGTAGCGCTCTACTGTTCATTTTTTTGTTGGTTATATTCGTTAGACCACGTGTTTGAAAACAGTTTGTTCACGTTCACAATAAGTATAGACTTGTTCCAAAGTAATTGTGTTTGGTGATTTTTGTGCATATTGTAATCAGCGATTTTTGAAAGTGTGGTGTCCTAATTTGAGGACATTGTGAGCTAGCGGTAAACGCAACATCTAGGTGAATATAACAGCACTTTTATTTTATTTCTGCAAAAGTTGAATTTTATACATTTTAGTACTTCTAAAATGGACCATTCATGAAATACCATACCCTGTAATGTTATTTTAATAAAACATATTAATATTTTACCCTCTGAACATATTTCTGAAAATTTTTTGTCTTCCATCAGATCATGATGTCCTCAATTGGGGACATGTCATAGTGCCCATCAGCTCATGATGTCCTCAATTGGGGATATGTCATAGTGCCCAAACGGAGCATTTTGAAAATCTGGATTTAACATCAAAAATTTTCAAAAAATCATAAGTTGCATCACAGTAAATTTCAGATTTTTCGCTCCAATAGTTTTAATTCGTGACCGAGAGGGTTTAGATGAAGATAAAAACTTTGAATTATTTACTTATATAGGTGACCCAACACTCAAAATTTCAACCTTTTTGTCAAATCAAAATTCAAAATAGTATTCAAAACTCAGAATACCATTGGAAGACATATTAAGAATTCAAAAAATGAAACTACACAACAAAATAAATCAGGGATCTATAAGCTAACTTGTGGTTCATATCTTAAAGTATGTGTTGGCCAAACTGGCAGGAACTTTGGAGATCGAATATCAGAACATAAAAGAAGTTACGTCAAAATAAGCTTCTACTTATGCATCACATCTCCTAGAACAAAATCATATTTTTAATAGTGAATTTGAAATATTACATATAGAAAAGAAAGGCTATAAACTCAATTTATTAGAAGCTCTTGAAATTAATAGTATGAAACAATCCAATAATTTGTTGATTGATGACCAATCAGATATGAATAGTTCACCATTGTTAAATCTCTTCTAGATGTTATATTGAATATTTGTGCCTATTGTGTTTTCCCATATCATTGACAGTTTGTACTTTCTACCTGCTGAGTGATTCCGTTTAGATTTTCCCCATTCTTATTGTATATTCCCTTTCTTCATCTTTCAATATTCTCGATGTAAAAGTTAGTAAGTATTATACATCTGAAGAAGCTACTGTTAATTGGCGAAACAATTGTCATGTTAACAGAATATAGTGAAAATCCAAAACTGTGAAGTTTTATTTACAATGCTTCATAAAGAAATAAAAAAACTAACTTTTCACAGGTTGAAATAAAAAAATATTGAGTAAACGCGTTTCGTCATAACATCTACTTCATCTCGTACTAAACTATGGTATTACAAAACAATCTATTTATACGAAAATTGAATATAACAGAGGGGTTCCTAGAGAAACTAAATAACAATAAGCAATTCATTCAAAGTAATTAGTAGGTATATTCAACAGATTAAGGAGAGGAGAAGGGTTTACTTCAATCTGGTCGTTAACTAGGTTTCCAGAATTTTTATGTTTATTGATGTATAGGGATTCCGAACAGTTGGTTTTGTGTAGACTATTTTCTAACTGTAATTTTTTACTCTATTTGGTTTCTTTAATAAACGCAGTATGTAATATAGCCATCGATAACCGTTTCAACATTTTTATTTTTTGAAATATTCAAAGTAAAACATGATTGCTGTTTTGAAAAAAAAAACAACAACACGCTAACAACAGCATATCGTCGATTTTTTGTCAGGAAAATGCGAATTTATATCTACCGAATGCCAACTATCTCCGAAAAAAGAGAATAGGCTTCTTGAGACACCAAAAGTTCCTTTCACTATAGATATAATATATAATCAGGATCTTGCACCGTTTTATAATAAAACGTCGTTTAACTAAACTTGGTTTATGCGGGGTTTAAGACGGCTTCAATGCCGTTTATATTTTGGTGCAAGCGAAAATGTCAAATTGAACTCGGTTTATCATTAAACTTGGTTTAATTATATATGGTACAAGAGTCTATTTATATGTATAAAAGGCAGCGACAATTGAATAAATTAACATCATTTGAATTTCATTAAATAAAAATGAAAACAGAAGGATTTGTGTACCCATTACTTCGAGAGAAAATGAAAACTATTAATAGCAATGAACTCTTCAAAATAGGAGAGTTCATCCATTCTATATATATATATATATATATATATATATATATATATATATATATATATATATATATATATATATATATATATATATATATATATATATACAGGGTGTCCCACGACGATTAAGACAAGTAATATATCAGAATTGGGCAGTAGTAGACAATTATAATTTTGGAGGTGTAAATAAGAGCAAAAGTTGCATCTTTTCTTGTTATTGTGTTACCCAATGAGGTATTTGTTTTTGGTCACGTGACGTTACATTCAAAATTATTAATGGGACAACCGGTACATTTGTGCCTTTCTGTGTTCCTCCCGATAAAACAATTTCAACTAACTAGCACACTTGGGGTCTAAAGGGATTAATTCAAGAGATACAGGCACATTTTATTTCTTTCATTCAATGGAATGTCTTCAAGTAGGTCTGGAAGTGTATTTTGTGAAACATTTAGGTATCTCTCTCGCGTTAGTATACCATCATAAAAGTACGGGCCAATCAAACGCCCAAAAAACAAACGAAAATTACAGGGGATTCAATTATGAATTTTTCAACTTACAATTCTTCAAGTACCTGTATCTCTTGAATTAATCACTCTAGACCCCAAGTGTGCTAGTTAGTTGGATTTGCTTTATCGGGAGGAACACAGAAAGGCACAAATATACAGGTTGTCCCATTAATAATTTTGAATGCGACGTCACGTGACCAAAAACAAATACCTGATTGGGTAACACAATAACAAGAAAAGATGCAACATTTGCTCTTATTTACACACCCAAAATTATAATTATCTACTACTGCCCAATTCTGATATATTACTTGTCTTAATCGTCGTGGGACACCCTGTATATATAAAATTATAATCAATTCTACACTTCAAAATCATAATAAATCTTTGCATAGTATAAAAAAAATCACTTCCGCTGTCTGTTCGCTTAGATCTTTTAAACTATTAAACAGATTGCAGTTTTCAGCAATAGATGGAGTGATTCAAGATGAAGGTTCAGATGTATAATACATACATATTATAGTACAGAAAAGCCGAAAATTATATTTTTGTGCGCTTAAATCGCGAACGCTGGCTAAACCTTACGAGATTGAATTAATGTACTACGGAATTGTATATCTTAAAAAGATCGATAAAAAAGTGAGCGATGTTATATATTTATTTTCTAAGGATAACCCACAGTAACCGTTTTTGTCTTGTACATATTACAAAAGAAATATGTGTTATTTACCAAGCTTTTTTATAGAATACAGTATTACATCTTATCCAATTGAATACATTACACACGTTGTACATTTCATATAGATCAAAACTGCACTTGACAGCGTTTAATTAATATGGATATCTCAGCAGATATCAAAGATTCAAAAAGCAGAGGCATAGAGGCTGAATGGTCTTTCGTTTCGTCGCGGTTGGCAGCAGACGGCGGGCGCGGGGTGTGCCAGTGCCATGTGCCTATATCGCACGCGTCTATCGGTGTTCTCCAGCCAGTTAAATGAAATTATTCCTGCGAAGCCGGACGGGTTGCTAGTCTATAATAATCAACTAATTCTAACTTGAATATATAATTCAAAGAAATATTTCTATATTTCAATAAAGAAATATAACGTAGCTTCCATTTCACATATTAAATTTATCCGTTTCTGAAAATAAACATGCCGCTCGCGTTGAAAGTATCGCCTTTATATAAATCTTACATAAAGTTTTCTTATTTTTAGGCCTAGTTTCCATTCGCCTAGTATCTTTCGTTCTAAAAATAAACCAAAATGGCTCATAACAAAATAATATGTAATTAACTTCTACATAACGAAACTTCTATGAAAAAGTTTTACGAAAATCGCACGGGTAATAATTTTAAAGGTATTATGATGCATTCAGGTGTTACTATTAAAAACATCTACAATGTAAGACAAGAAAAGGTCATCCTAAAATAATTTACTAACGACTACGCTCCTTTCATGACCTTTTACATAATCTAATTAAGAAGTCATTCCTTCCCTTGTGATATTTATCGCTTATTCACAAAGGATGGATTAAATATTAAGATATAATTTCGTTAACTTGTAATTGACGTCTTTGTACTTTCCGTATGGAATTTTTACTGATTAATTATGAGACATCATTTCATACTTGATGAATTATTTTTTATAATGATCGTGTTGAATAGACTCTTGGGATATAGTACAAGAAATGATAGGAAGTTAAATATTCCTGAGCACAAGAGCGCATTATCTGAAAAGACTCCCCAATATGTATATTAAAATTTAAATAATAAGAAAACAACTTGTCCAAAAACTACAAAATGAAAATAACTTTTTATTCTACTAGTTTCGCCTGTTACAGCATTATCAAGACTGAATACATAATAGCAAAGACATCGCTTGAAAATATAAGTATTTCGGTTCGGTACCTGGGGGTGGTAAAATGTAATCGATGGGTCCAAGTTATCAGAGATTTAACAGTGGGGAGTGGTTTAAATCTAACTGGTCATTGAGAAGAATGTAATTATAGGATTTTTGGATATTGTTTATTTCCATGGCTTCCAGGAAGTTCATTATCATACCTTTATCACAGTAATGAAGAATTTTTGGTTTGAAAGAGGATGAGATGTTATGTTTTTTTGACTCTAGATGTTCCCTAAATGCTGATTGTCCGTTTTTTAGATGTTCTTTTAGCCTGGTTTCAAAACATCTCCCGGTCTGACCTATATATGTTGAATTACATTCTTCACAGTCCATTCTATAAATTCCTGTTCTCTTCATTGGATCGACTTTCCCCAATATGTGTCTGTCAATGTTTATAATAAATTGCCATATTTTCTAACAAGCATAATTAGTATAAAAAATTTCAGAAAAGAGCTAAAGCGTTTTATATCAAGTCATGCATTTTATTCATTTGAAGACTTTTCTTCCCTATAGTTGTATGCTGCTGTTTGTGAATGACTTATACTGAAGTTGTAGATATATTTGTATGTTTTCATTTATGTGTGCATTAAGATTGTATATTAGTTATTTATGTATCAAGTGCGTTATATAGATCCTAACACCCATGGGCGTTAGGATCTAGTAACGCACGCGGTGCATACAAGATTTAATTTTCACGAAAAAATTATTTTATTATAATGAAAAATGGATTTTAAAATCGGTTCATTGCTCCTATACTTTCCATTTTCCTTCCCATAGTAGGTTTGTCATTTGTTGATATTTTGATGTTTGTGAATATTTTTGACATCATATTTAGTGAATTTCATTGCTGCTTTCTTTGTGTCTTATAAAAATGATGGAAATGAAACTGAATTTACCCAAGAATATCATAGAACATGCAGCCAAAGCTGCGAATAATTCATTGCCGGAGAAATCCAGAGTCGTATACGACAAGGATTATGAAGTATTTGATCAATGGAAGTTGCTTCAGTTGTCCTCGTACAATGAGCGGGCGTTATGATCCATAATGCCCGCTCATAACGCCCTAGGGAATAATGAGTGTATTTATAGCAACCGTATCTAAGGTAAAATCAACAAATAATATACAAGTGAAAAATAAATATTAGGATGACTTGTTAATGCCTGTTTTAACCAACGTATGAATGAAATGTCATTATTATTCGGGTTACCATCCCTTTGTCAAATGTTTTACAGTGCTATATTAGATATTACTCAAATACTACGATTTTGTATTGCGTCTTTCTGTTTGAGTGATAACTATTTATGTAAGGTTTCCTTATATTTATAATTTAATTTTGAAATACAGAATGGCGAATACGCCAGACTAGATTCCCGACCACGTGTTCTACAAAATTCATTTTTACAGAAACTACTCAGCCGAATGAATGAAAATACGTTTATTCAAGATTTCTGGGGGGATGGGGTACATTTTTGTTATCTAGCTAAATATTTTATTGTGGGAAGTTATAAGGTTTTGCAACCTTCTTCAACCCTGGCTTTACTTAATTAATTCTCTAACATTTACAATATTAATAAAAATCCTAATTTTCCTATAGGGGAATGCGGCTGCGGCCGACTTTTTTGCTAATTACGTGCCATTCGCTCCAAGGTCAATATATTTCAACTGACATTAGATGGTAAGGGAAACCACAGAAAACCTTTACCCACGCAATGTACTGATATTCTTAACTTTATCATATATAATTTATAAAAATGGTTTGACAATAGATACATTTGCTGACGTTTCGCGCAGTAACCGAACCGCACGGTTTTTCGGAGCAGATTGACTTTTCGCGCACTGTCGACACTACTCGCACTTTCGGCACTACTCGCACTATCGACGTTTCGCGCATTTTCGGCACTACGCGCACTTTTTCGGGTCAGCGGATTAGGAGTTGTATGTCCTCTAGGTGGTCGAGGACTTCATCGGGAGGGTCCTGAAGCACTTGGAGGATTCTGGAAGGAGGGAAAGGAAACCTTTTCTTCGGCCTTCTGCAGAGAACTCTTCGTCGATGGTGCCACGGCGTCATGAGCGTCGATCGGGCTTCGATGTTGGGACCGTGCAAAGTACGTTGGGCGTATCGAGCTTGGAGATTTTGGAGGTGTTCGAAAATGGGGGGAATGTTTACGTGATCGTGTACTAGGTGTGACGGATAACGTCTGTCTAGACGGAAAATACTACGGCAGATTGCTCTTTCGCAGCTCTCCAACTGTCGGACGTATCTGTGAGGTAGAGTCGAATAGAGTAACGATCTATATGCTACTACTGGTCTTATGAACGTTTTATACGTGTTTAACAGAGTTTGAGGATTACATCCTCGAATTCTGCCTCTTAGAGCATATAGAATGTTAGATCTGTTGATTGTGTTTTTGAAGATCGGATTTCCAATTGTTGTGTTGATTGAATGTGACTCCCAAGTAAATAATGTCCTCCTGGAGTTCGAGAGTTTCACCCCATAACCTTAGTCGGACGTCGTTTTTGTTGAATTTACGTGTTCGAGTGTAATTTGGGTGATGGAAAAGTATTGTTTGTGTTTTACTTGGGTTAGGTGTTATTCTCCATTTGCTCGCCCACGTACTGATTCGGTCTAGGTGGCCCTGCGCTATGCGGTTGCATAGTGTCGACGTCCTTGCCGGGGTCCATATCGCCGTGTCATCTGCAAAAAGCGAAATCTGTGTATCTATATTTAAAGGATGGGGAATATCGTATGTGGAAATGAGATAAAGGAGGGGAGCGAGAATCGATCCTTGCGGAATTCCCGCTCGTGGAATAAATGGTTCGGAAAAGGATTTTTGTACTTTTATTCTGATGCTGCGGTCGGAAAGATAAGAAACTAAAAGTTTAATCAGATGTAGGGGGAGATGGATATCCTGTAGCTTCCGAATCAGACCGGCATGCCAGACCTGATCGAACGCTCTCTTGATATCGAGAAAAGTAGCGAGAACGCAGTCACCAGTATTCAAAGCTTTAGTTACGTCGGTATGTAACTTCAAAAGGGGATCGGAAGTGCTACGGAAGGGCATGAAACCATGTTGAGTGTTTGGGATGATATTACGTGCATCGACAAAACTTCTGAGTCGCTGGCAGACAATTCTTTCGAACACCTTACCAACGCCATTCAGAAGAGATATCGGCCTGTAATTGTCTGGGGATGTATGATCTTGGAACGGTTTTGGAATAAGAACTGTCGTGGCCTCTTTCCACGCATGCGGGAAATAACACAGTTCGAGGCATCGGTTGAAGATTTTGGACATATATTCCATAGCCTCGGGAGGGAGTTGTCGGAGAACAGCACGTGATATGCCGTCGCTTCCTGGAGCCGTGTTCTTGCCCGAATGAATGACTTCCGCCACGACATCAGGATCTATTGGGGAAGTGAGTGGATCACCTCCGTTCAATTGGATTTCAAAATTAATGTTTCTGATATTTTCTAAATTATGTTCTAAATTTAAAAAAAGTTGATTATCAAGAAGTGGATTTTGAGGAATTTGGAAAATATTTTCTAGATGTTGTTTAAACCAATTTGCTTTTTCTAAAGGTTCTATTATAAATTGATTATCTGGAGTTTTTAAGGCAAGTATTTGAGTTAAAAACTCCAGATAATCAATTATCAGCCGATTATGATAATTCTTTTATATAGAAATCTTCTACATGAAAAAACACTAAGATGTACCATGCTGGGTGATGATTGGTCAAAAGGTGTTGGGGTTTACCAATCGTATAATATTTCGGTGAAAATGGAATTGTATGCCATTAATTGAAACGAACGAAACTAAGATTATCTCCTTCAAATCTCTAATTGTGGCAGAGTCTCCGAAGAAGTTCATTACGACGATTTCATCCAAAATTTCATTTCAATTGAAATTAGGTTACCCATTGTAATGGTTGTTCTAAAGTTCATCAAGCTATGGTTTTCTCTCCTTAAATCTACCGTAAAGGTTAATTTCGTACTTCACTCGTTGACATTTTCCCTTATTGTGTTTTCTTCGAGCCTCTAGGCAATTTTCCAACGTCAGAGTTCTGACGCGTCTCTATACTTGAAGTATTCGATACTTGGATCGAAGCAGTAAATAAAGTCAACCAGTTATTTCTGACTATTGTCTCGTTTCTGTTGTTGATTTGTCTCCTTTCACGAAATAGGGTCCTTTGTTAAGATGTCTTTCATTGTTTACTACGAGAATTCGGCAAAATTGAAATGACTCCTAGGGAAGAAGTTAGAAAATGTAACAAACTTCAAAGTGTGACAGCGGATGAAAACAGAGCACAAAGAGCGAATATTTGAGTACGTCTTAATATATTTCCAACAAGTGGCATGGTTTGAACAGAACAATTGTAATTATTTCGAACGACGGTTCCATATATTACTGATTAGTTTCTCTGGATATTTCAACTACGTTTTGACAGTCAAGTTTTCAGTTCGAGAACCAATCTCAGAATAATTTGAAAACTTTGTATTGATAGAGGAGGCAACTAATATTTCTCAACTTCATATAGAAATAAAAACTAACTTTTCACAGATTAAATTAAAAATCTATTTCGTAAACGCGTTTCGTCATAACATTGACTTCATCTCGTACTATGGTATTACAAAATAATCTATTTATACGAAAAATTTAACATAACAGAGGGGTTCCTAGAGAAACTAAATAACAATACGCAATTCATTCAGAGTTATTGGTAGGTACATTGAACATATTAAGGAGAGGAAAAGGGTTTACTTCAATCTGGTCGTTAACTAGGTTTCCGAAATTTTTATATTTATTGATGTATAGGGATTCCCAACAGTTGGTTTTGTGGAGACTATTTTCTAACTGTAATATTTTATAATTGTGATTAAAGATATGGTTCTCTTGAATAAAATGGCACGCATAATTAGAGTCAGTTTTCTGCCTAATATAGCTACGTTGGTGTTCGTGTATTCGAGTTTTGAAATTTCTAATTATACGTCCTATATAGAATTTTTTACAATCATTACAGTTGAGTCTATAAACACCAGTACGTTCACCTCAATGAATTTTTGATTTGTTGTTTTTAATCAATTTTCCAAGGCTATTGTTGGTTGTATATGAAACTTTAAAATTTTGTTAATGAAGAAACAATTTCAGGTTGTCGGAAGGTTTGTCCGAGAATGTTAAACTGTTAAATACTGTACTTTTCTCGGATATAAGTGGGTAAACTTCTGAAATTGCTATTTTGTATTTTTTCCTCTGAATGAGGCTGTCGATCATATTGGGTAAATAACCATTATTTACCGCCATTTGTTTAATTATATGCAATTCTTTTCGAAAATTAGCTTCGGACAACGGAATTTTGAAAAGCCTATGAATCACACTATGATAAGGGGCTAATTTATGTGATATTGGGTGTAGTGATGTGTTATGAATTGTAATATCTGTGTCAGATGCTTTATGAAAAATAAAATATAAACCTTAACTCTATCTAGTCTCGTACTCCACACACTGATAACTTCCTAATTCATTTATCCACGAAGTTATCGAAGACAATTCCAGAACGAAAGCCTGTAATCGGATGGAATTGATTGGAATGTAGAGATAGACTTCAAATTCGCAGAAAATTCAGCCGTTTTCGATTCGAGACACGTATTTAGAGGAAGATTTTCGCGCAAATCATTTTTAGGAAATTCCTCCTTTGCGCCGGGTTCCAAACTTCATAACTGTATTCCTGCGAATGTCAATCTGAATCTGCCGATCGCCGACGCTCCTTGCGTAACTTGTTTCCGTTCGGAATTCTAAATGATGTCAACTTGCGTAGCTCGCGTGAAACTTCCGAGAAAGTCGTGAGAAATAACGAAAATGACATTTAATATTTCAACTTTTTCATTATTTCGAACTTTGCGGGACCGCTTTGAGAAAAGTGATATCTTTTACATTCGGGGGAAAAAAATTTGAATGGATGGTAAATAAAACTGGTTATGAAAATGAAACTTTTATAATTGTGTCAATAGGTAGAAGTTATGATTTTCGAAGTTCCTTATCGCACTCTAGCCTTCTATCTGGCGAATGATGCCATGCTCGAAATAGTTATTTATGTTCCAAGTGCGTTATATAGACCCTAACACCCGATGGGCGTTAGGGTCTAGTAACGCACGTGGTGCATACAAGATTTTATTTTTCACGAAAAAATTATTTTATTTTCAAACGTACAATAATAACGTCATTTCTCGATTGACAGGATCATCGAAAAGTTCTATTTCTCCGCCAAGGAGGAGAAGTAGTTTATGCAACACTTTTCCGGCCGGCGGCAGGAAAAGTGTTACTATGCAAAAGATGAATTGGTAACCATGAACAAAAAATTCTCCAATTCAAACGTCATTTTCACTTTCAACCACTTCTCACCAGGTTGCGAATTGTAACTATCAATTATTTTACTTTATAACTGTCAGAATCAATTTTGCGTGGCAACCGTAACTAGACAAATGTTCCATAAGTCATAACGATCGTAAGTGGGTAGAATTATGTGCGTAAATGTGAATCAATTCAAAAATGGATATTCAGATTTTTATGAATTTCAAAACGTTCAAAAATAAAATAACATATTTCATTCGGAGTAGAATTGACTATTCATAACTCGCTCAAGCTCGCCATGAAAAGTGACACTTCTCCTCCTTATGAAATAATATACTATTATTATTATGAAAAATCGATTTTAAAATCGGTTCATTGCTCCTATATTTTCCATTTTCCTTCTCATAGTAGGCATGTCATTTATTGATAATTTGACGTTTGTGAATATTTTTGTCATCATATTTAGTGAATGTCATTGCTGCTTTCTTTGTGTAGTCTTATAGAAATAATGAAAATGAATATGAATTCACCCAAGAATATCATAGAAAATGCAGCCAAAGCTGCGAATAATTCATTGCCGGAGAAATCCAGAGTCGTATACGACAAGGATTATGAAGTATCTAATCAATGGGAGTTGCTTCATTTCTCCTCGTACAATTAGCAGGCATTATGATCCATAACGCCCGCTCATTACGCCCTAGGGCATAATGAGTGTGTTCATAGCAACCGTATCCAAGGTGAAATGAATATATAATATACAAGTGAAAAATAAATGATACATCGTAAGCGTAACACTTCAAAGGTCAGCTGTATTAGTGTATGCATATTGATACCTAAATGTTTTGAAATACGATCTCCCAGCAACGCGTGCAGCATGTCTAGTTTCAAAGAGGGATAAATTTAATATGTGAATTAAAAACTCCTTCCAAGTACAGCAATATTCATGAAAATTAATTTTGAAGTGGAGAATTGAAATTGGGTAAAATCTTCCCAAAAAAAAATCTGGCACCAAATCTCAGCTCATTTGGTACAATAGGAGCCGCAGGAGATGCAATTATGTATCCGGAAATTATATATTTATGTACCTATACATATAAAATAGAATAAAACTGTTCATTACGCCAAATTACTTGAAACCAATTCTAATATATTTGATTCTATTAACTATATGACAAAAATTGACTTCATCGTGATTATAAAAACATTTGTCCCACATGAAAGTGAGGCAAATGGGTGGAAGACAAAAAAAATGAAACAATCTTTCAATGTTTTATTAACTTCAACCATTTAGTGATTATGTTTATTGTGCACAAGTATAAGTATCCCTACATATAAATAAATGAACTACACTCTAAAATCAAAACACAAATTGACGGTAAGGTTGCTGTTGTATGTGTTGTATCATACATATGCTTCAACTGTTGAAGG